>CAAKHD010005091.1:91706-115856 GCA_901007705.1 Fistularia tabacaria | reverse complement strand
GGGGTAGCCTGGGGGGGGGTCTTGAGTTCCTTGCCCCGAGGCTAAGAATCCCTCCCTCCGCTCCGCCACCTCCCCGCGCCCTTCCACCCACACAAGGGAGTTAAAAATCCCATTTACTCTGACTGGAGCCAGGAGTCGGCTTGAAAAGGCCGGGGACAAAAAGCGATTTTCCACGGAACAAAACCATTACAATGGCCCCGCTTTGATCTGCAACCCCCCCCCTCCACTCCTACCAGCGCCAATTGAACTTTGTCACCATGCAACTGTCATTTGCGAAGGGAAAGCCCTTCTCCCGTGAATGAAGCGGTCCACAGCAATTTACTCCAGACAGCGCTTTGAAGTGTCAGGCAGAAGTCCGGCTCCTCGGACGCACTTTTTTGGACCGCGGGTCGCTCGGCTCTCCCCCTTCTCCTTTTCTTTCTTCGCTCCGCCGATTTCATACGTCCAGCGGGACGGCGCGGACCGTCCAAGCGGGGTGGCGAAAGAAGAGAGGGCACATTAAATATCAAGCAACCTTTGCTTTTCCCCTCTTTCCCCTCCTGCTTTCCTGTCTAAGTAACAGAGGCATGCAGCGCTGGCATGTGGATAATCAGCCATGGGGCCCCTGCGACATCAAAAGCTTGGAGAGCCCCTAAGAATACAAATGTGAGGCCTAATGGTACACTTCATTAATGTCCTCCCCATCAAAGGCCACTTTACTGACTTGGGAGATTGACTAATTTACACATTGTGGGAAATTGCTCCCAGCCATGCGTAAAACTGCCAAGCATTTATATAGAGAGAGTCAGAGAGAGAGGTGGGAGGAGGTAAGTGGAAGGGACAGCCTCTGTTCTCTTCTGGAGAGCTTTCTTAAATTGTTGGAAGTGGCTGAAGGCCAAGCCGCATTATCACACGTACGAACACCGGGGAGTTCGTGCCTTTGTGTCTCCTAAGAATGATCACTTCGGGCATTGTGATGTGCTCTCTCGCTTCTCTGATATCTTTTTTTTTTTTTTTTTCCCCCCCCCCTCCTTTTCTGATCTTTGTTTTCCAAGGGAGGGTTGGACGTTTCGCGGGACACGCCGCTTTGCATCCCGAGAGCGGGATGAGGAGAAAATTGGTATTAATCTGGACTCTGAGACCAATTCAGTGTGGCTGCAACAGCCGGCGCTGCAAAACTCACGGTGCCTCCGGGGCCCGGATCAACTTTTTCTGACACTAAAATCTCCGAGAAGACGGCGCAATGCAGTCACTTCTCTGCGAATAATGATCACTCTCCAGTTACGTTTGTTATCCTACGTTGATCCACGAGGAGTAAGTGAGAGGCATTAATTGAAGACTGCAGAGAGGAAAGCAGGGAGGCCAAAAAAAATGAAAACTCTGTGGAAAAGCCATTCATTGCAGGCTTAACATATTTATAGAACAGCGAAAAATCAGAAGCTCATACGTAACAATCTCTCTCTCAGGATGCCCACCTAGTCGGGTGCTGGCGCTTTTTCCTTGCGGTTTGGTTTCGGTATCCGTGAATTAATTTCATATTCCCGGGGGGTGTTCGCTGCCGCTGCAGGCCGAGCTCAGCGGCAGAAAGGACGACATTTACTCCGAGCAAAGCGAGAAGTACTTTCAATGCGACAAAAGTAACTGTACCAGCCGGGCCATTCAGTGCGGAAACAATAGCAGACTCACAGGAAGTCTTCACTCCGGCAGCCATCTTGGGATTTGCAAAAAAAAAACAAAAAAAAGCGACAAAAAACAAATTCCCGGTTCGTTGCCAGCACGCCTATCAAACCCGCCTTTTGTTGAATAACCTCTTGCGATTGGCTCGCATTTGGCAAAGTGGTTGGAAGTGGAATGAATGGAGTCGGGGAGAAGACGGATCTGCTGAGTGACATGAAACATGAACTCAGCAGATTGGTCCGGTTGCCAGGGTTTACCCATTCAGCACATCATTATTATTACACGGCCATGGAAATACTTGAAACCCCATAGCAATATAACGTGTTATAAATGTCAAACATCAGCGTCCGCACCATTTCTCTCTTCTATTTCTTTACGCATTTGAAAAAAAAAAAAAAAAAAGCATTTGCCGCATCTGGCCAGCCGAGTGTGTGTGTGTTGCGGTTCTCTGGCAAAACTAATTTACGACCCCAGTGCGCCACACACTCCCACGTTACCGATACTGTTGCTATGTTACCGAAACATCTTCTAGTTTACGATATTTCCTTGAAAAGCAACCGATCGTCAGAGATGCGACGCACGTGTGTGTCGGTCGACACGCGGCGGTTTCCCTGAAATCGAATGGCGTGGGTAAAAGAGTTGCAGTCGGGACAACAATACGCAGATCTTCCGACGAGGCGCCAAACCGAGTTTACGTAATCACAAACGCCACCTGTGAAATGTTAATGCCTCGCTTTTACTACGAACCCAAAAGAAGGGTTTATTAGAATTGTCAGAATATACTGAAAACAGAGAGCAAGCCACTGAGGAGAACTTGAGACTGGGACGGATTTGGTGGTTTCTGGTCCTGGCCGAGGCAAGGACGCAAATCTTATTTTAATCAACATCAGAAAAACGCCGCATCACAACAGTCGCATGAAGCGAACACTAGATCTCCATGTGAATATGTCTACATTCAGGTGCTAAAAGAGGATTAACTGAGGGTTTTTTTTTGAGATGCAACAGTCCACTTCTGGTTGCCCAGACAACTGCCAGGTTGTCAATTTATAAAATATCCATTGAGAACCTTTGCAAACTTGTATTTGCACATCAAATACACCCTTTGCTCTGTCTTTTCCCATTATAAACACGACAAGTACATTTGCTCGTAAGTCCATTAGTCAACTAACCAGCTACCTTGAACGCGCCATCCTCAACCTTCGGTGCAAAAGTGGACCGGTTTCTTTCAACACTATATGCATATAAATATAAATAAGATAATAACAAATATGAACATGAATAAAGTGCTGAAAATAAAAATCTCACCTGGTTCCAGCGCATCGGGATCAACAGTTCCGATACTGGCTTTCAAATGCAGCTTTTCCTTTCGTCATTGTTTCTTTTCCCATCTCTTATCGAGCCTTTTCCTCTTTGTATAGAAAAGAAAAAAAAAACATGTAAAAAAGTCTGCTTTTGTTTTGGTTTTGGACTTTTAACGTCTGTTTTTATTCTCGCTGGCTTGCAGCCGTAATATTTTGGCTAACGCCGAGACACACTGACGGATGGGATTCGAAATAAACAAAACTTTAAGACCATCATCGATAAAATGGAAATAATTCTAAAATGCTGAATACGGCACGGAGCGCATTTTTATTTTATCTTATTTAAAAGTTGCAGTATCTGAAACCAATCTGAAGCAGACTTTCTTTGGTCCAAATGACCCACCAACTGCCACCGTAACCCTTAAATACTTTCTTACTTAGATGTAACAAATATTGGCATATCTGACCAAAATATGAGTATAATAATTCACTATTTAAATGAAATAATTTTCACTGTTTTCTCTCTATATGTGAGGGAGGAATGGCTTGCAAGCTAAAACTGAAAAAATAAAAAAAACAAAACAAAGAGAGGGTTGGTTGCTCATCTTGAGCCACATGAAGACGGAATGGGGAAAACACACACACACACACACACACACACACACACACACACCTCATCTTCGCTCAGCACATTATTATGTTTTGCACAATCTCATTCATACCTTCACACGCGGGTACGTACCAGCACACGCATGCGGACAGTCTGGTATTCCTGTCACGAGCGGTTATTATGAGCTCCAGCTATTTGCAGGCCACTGGAGACGTCAAATGACTGCATGAGAATTATTTTTTAATTTTTTTCGACACTCATGCAATCAACGAACTCGCAGTTTGCGCGCGTTTGCTGGAGACGCCGGGAGATGGCGGTGGACGGCGGCCCCGGGCCCTTTACACCTGCGATACAGAGCGAGTCTTTCAGCAGGCAAATTATATGGCTTTAATTTGTCTTCTCGAAACAGTGTAGCCGGCTGCGGACGCTGATGCCAAGTTCCGCTCGACTGTAGCATTGAGGAGAACGTTAAAAGTGTGTTGAGTGTCTGTATATGTAAGCACAGCCTTGACATAAGTAAATACACCGGCTTGGGTGGAACACCTGTTTATGTTGGAGACTGAGGGAGCTGACAGATATTATAAAGAAGTTCTCAATGTTTTCCATGTAGCCAGAAAGTAGCAATGAAACTTTTTCAAGGAGCTGCACTGGCGAAAGTGCTGTGCCACTGGACCCGGGGTTTTGCTGGCAGGAAGCGAAAGCCTAATGTGTCTCGTTTGCAATTTGGAGAGTTTTGTGGTCGGCCCGGCCTGCCAGCGGTACACACTTCAGTCATTGGCTGGTCAACAGAGGCGATTTGAATATCGTGGCTAATTCGACCAATTAAACTGTCACAGGCCTATTTCCAATGGGCCTTTTTCACAGGCTACTCATCCATAATGCTCTCCTCTGTTACCCAAGGCTTTGACTTTAACTCACTCTATTCACTGTGAAGTGGTGCAATGAGCTAGATCACAGAGTATGTAAAAGCATAGCCAGAGGGACTACTGGGCTAAGCCACACATGAGGGAAGGGGGCGGCTTTACAAATTGAACAATAAGGGCAGTATAAACAGTTTGAGACACAGTGAGCGGGCTGCTTTCAAATTAAAAGGGATCGAAACCAAATTTACTAAAAATGATGTGGACGTCAGACCGTAGTAGATATCTGCATTTAGAGCACCGTACGTAATGACTTCACCCAGCATGTGTGGAACGCAGAGCGCACGTGACTTCGAGTAAATCATTTCCCATAATAGAAGACGGAGGTTTCGTTCAATCAGAGACAGAACAAAGACCTCTGTATACCGCTGCTGGGAAAGCAAAGGGTAATCCAGGTTCTTCGCCGCAGCGGGTAAAAGAGTGTCTTTTCGATCCAGAGTGCTGCCCCGAGTTCTTCTAATCATCAAGAGAAAAGCGTTCATATCCATAAACTTTGCCTCTCTCAAAGGTAAGATGATAAAAACCAGAATCCCCGGAGGTCATACAACACTCGGGGTCCGGCAGATCACCCGGCGCTCTCTGCATGTAGGCTTTTCTTGGTGCTCTGCAGAGAATTGCCTGGTCTTGAACCATTTTTGTCAACGCGCAAGACCGGGGAGGTTTAAAGTTCTGAGACTTTTGATTGCATGTTCTCTGGAATAAAAGCGCTGTGCTTTGTTTTGCAGCGCTAACGCTTCGCTATCTGGAACGGGGCTCTCGCGCCAAACAGCTGCTGGTAACTTGTGGTTGCGGGGACTTTGTTGTCAGCTCCCTGACAAATGCAAAACGTTTTCGCTTTGCGAACGGCGAGAGGAAACGCTCGGAGTCTCACGCCTAGCGTGTTCCTCCCTGACGGCCTCCAGTCATGGACGCTCCCCTTGTTTCACGCAAATCTAGTTCCGAAGCGCCCCGAGGCCCCAGGCGAGGAGCGCCGCGAGACCCTGCGCTCTTTTCTCGAGCACGATAAGCGAAGCTCAGACGTCGCCAACGAATTCTACACTCGCTGTCGCTCACTTTGAGTCCATCAGCTATTTCTGGGGTTTCAAAGAGAAACACCGGTACAGCTTCGGCCAGGGATGTCATATCAAAACGACCAAATCAAATATCAAAATGCCGCTGCACTGCTCTCGACATAATCCGTGTCTCTGAAAGCCCCAACAGGGGAATTAAAGTTAAAAAGATATCGTTTACACCACATTTTTGGCAGAGGACCCCTCTCCCCGGCTCTGTGCTGAGTGCACGTCAAAGAAACTGCGAGGTTTTTCCCATTTGTGCAAGGGTGAGACAAGATCAACAAAAATCTGCAAAGGTGCACATAGCTGAAAGTTAGGCGGATACATTTCCGTTCTTCTGTCCGTCGCTTTATCGCGGTGTAAATGCAATAACGTCGGGTCGGTTGAAATGACTTTCTCGGCCCGTTTTTGGAGCCCCTATGCGGAATCCATGAGCGGAACGGCCGCGCAATTTAAACGGCGGTTGAAGAAACGTCTGTCCCCGCGACCACAATAGGCGTCATTTTCAAAACAAAACGGGCCCGTCCCGGGCCTTTCGGGGTCACAGCCTTTTCTGACACGCGACCTCCAGCGACCCCCCAAAAACAAATAAATGAATAAAAGAACGGGCTCTTAGTTAGGTTGTGTGACGCATTTGACAAAATATACAAGCGGTGCAAGTTGAATCTCCTCCCCGTCGCGGAGCTATTTCCGACATCTCTTAATAGCGACGCTCTGGTAAATGCGTAGAACAGCCGATTGCACGTTGTTCATTGTGCAAACTTGAAACGGAGATTACATAATTGCCATGCAATTAAAATTCTCTTGTCATTCGAGCTTTTGTACAAACAAATGTCGCATTCATTGCGTCAGTCACAGGCCAGGCGGCGGCGGCGGCGGCGGCTATGACCAAGAACAATGTCATAACACCGTGACGACTGTGGGAAAGTTAGCACGTGTTCATCCGAGCAAGCATGTACATGTGAGTCATGCTTGTTTATCCTATTTTTACCCCCGCACTGTAACAACAGTTGCCTCCGGAGACAGCGGTGACCAGTGTCTTCGCCGGTCGCCCATCACTCAGCCGGGAAGACAGAGGGGGAGACTTGACATCAATAGACTAAAGTCAGGTCCCGTGAACCTCAAAGGGAGCGCTTGAATTCACCTTTTGTCCGTCCCTAAATGAGACGCTGGGGAGACAGTGCCAATCTGGGCCGCAGATCTGAAAGGGAGGCAGAGCCACGCTTGGATTTAAGTATTGCGGTGCTCCTTGTTGAACAAATTCACCATTGTGACTCGTTAGCCTGATACTACACACATACCTGCTTTTGGGGAATGCATGTGAAAAGGCGGTCTGGAGCCTCTGCCAAGACGAGGGATGGAGCGGCGAGGAAAAAGGAGGGGCTCCCCTTAATGGGTCACAAATTCACATTGAGAGGAGCCACATCTGCATTTTATCAGCGTGGCCCAGATAGTGTTACAGGGGACGATTGTCTGCAGATTGGCTATTGGGTCTTTTAAAGTGGTAAATTGTTGAGCAAAAGCAGAACTGCACGCAGGATTGTGTAGCACGGTACTGCCTGCCACCAGTGGAAGCTGTCAGACCAACAGCGCCGAGAGAAGAGGCCTAATGGGCTTTAGGGCTCTTGATATTGCTCGTCTACCGGAGCGCCTCGCCGGTTTCCTCTGCTGTCCCGGCACGTTTGCGCGTGAACGCGTTCGTTGGGTGACGTGGCCGCGCGCGATTTAAACGGCTTCCTGGGCCGCAGTTCCCAGTTGAATCTGTTCGCAGGGACGCTCTCAAACTTCAAAAGCGTCGAGCGGTAGCTTGGCAGAAAGCCGTTATCTCCCGAGACGGGGCCTCTTCCCATGCTTGACCCGGGACATCCTCCGACACGTCTTCTCCGCAGGGAGCTGTGGACGTGGGGGCCGGCCCGGTCTGACGGTGAAACAAGTCCCGGGAGGCATCCCAGTCACCGCTGGGACCTCTTGTCTCTTCCCTCTCTGTTTCATTACCATCTTTTCCCCCTCTTTCTCTCCTTTCATCTGCAGTCTATCGCTGGCTCCAAGCTGCTCGCATCCGGGAATATGCTGAATAGGGGTGGGAGACTACAAACAGAGAGGGAGCGGATATGGGAAAAGGCAGAATAAACATTACAAAGAGAGGGGATTTTTATTTCAGTTTTAAAGCCCCCTTTTGGCAATACGTGTCGACGCAAAACAAAAAAAGACGCAAATGTTGGCTTTATACTCTTTATTATTTCTCAGGTGGTTTCAAACGATGAAGATAATAACTTTTCTTCGGTGGAGGCTGGACTTCGTCATCGTCCGAGGCGTGTAATCGCGATTGACAGACAATAACCGTTTTTTGGAATCCTCGACGCACATGAATGGAAATTTTGAGGAAAGGCACGAAAGGTTGAGAGGTGAAATATATTACAGCACATCAGTTGGAAGCACTCTCACATGGAAACTACGGATCATTTTACTTTTCATTACAACCTCGGCACTTGCATAGAAAAATATCGCCCTCGATTACCTCGATTATACTGATGCCGTTTTTCTTTTCTCTGAGCGGGATCACGATGCTTTCCGGTATGACAACAACCCCCCCCCCCCCCCGTTCCCCTACATAAATCAGCGAGCCACATTGCAAAGCTCAGCAGAACCCGCTCCACAAAAGACGCGGGTGGGGGTTGGGGGGGGGGGGTTATTTCATTTGTCTACAAAGACGCACAGGCCAATAAAGATGCTCTGGATGTTCCGAATCTGCTCGCTTTATCTTAATTGTCTTGAGTTTATGGGCGGAAGAGCCACTCCACATTATGATCACCTATTTGCCCTCTAATGTTGTTTATAAAGTGGACGGGAATAAACCAATTAGTGCAGACGGACGCGATAACACACTCAAACACGCACATTTCGCAGGCCCCCGGCGGACCGTTCACAGTCAAAAGAGCAAACCCCCTCTGCGTTTTACTTCCCTTTTCGCAGGGAATGTTGCAGAATTCGTCGACGTTTTGCGACGGCGGAATAGAGGACGGAACATAAATACATGTTGTTGACGACGGAGAGCGAAAACGCTCCGATTTGCCGGACAAAGATATGAAACCGACTCGTGCTTTTTCAAACAGGCGTTAGGTAACCAGGGCTAATTTATTGCTTTCTCATTTATTGGGGGCAGCTTTGAAACACATTTTCCCATGACACTCCTCTTTGATTTCCATGACCTCTGACAGACACACACCTTCCCTTAAACGCACGTATAAATCTCAAGCGATCCACGCTGGCTGGCTGGTGCTCTCATACATGTACGAGGAAAGATACACACACACGTGTGCTTACCTTTGTTTATGTGCAATGCATCTGCAATTCAGTCTGACACACACACACACACACACACATGCACACGCACACACACGCAAGCACACACGCACGCACGCACACGCACTCCCTGCAAGAGGCCTTATCGCCAGACACTCATGCGCCCCCAGACTCCACTAATCAAGACAAACTCCAGCCATGCCCCTCACCTTCAGAACCCACCCGCCCCTCTCTCATTCCTGCTACCCTCTCTCGGCCCTCCGCGGCTGTCGGGCCACAGAGGGTCCCACTGTAATTGGTTTAGACATAATTTACTGCCCACTTGGTAATGTAGCATTTCAGCATCTGATAAAAATCATATCAAGTCACAGCAATGGGCGCAACGGCTTGAAAGGGACTCATTGTAATCATTTAGATACCAGAGGAGGTTCCTGCTTTGGCTCACTCGGCCCCGCTCTCTCTCTCTCTCTCCCTCTGTCTCTGGAGTTCTGTTTCTGTCACGAGCTCAAATATAAACCGATGCATTTACATGCGCATGTTGAATTTCCAGTCGGGATTTTTCCTGCTTCCTCCTCCACTTCGCTTTTACTGCGAGCCATTTCAAGGGTCATGCCAAAGCGCTGTAATCGTTATTGTTCAAAAAAACACAGCTGCACTTACCCGCTTGACTTCTTGTAATGATATTGTTATTTCTGCATATTCTTGTGAAACTGGAGCGTCGGACAGAGCCCGTAAGGGAACCACCGCGGGCACAAAGCGAAAAAAAAAAGCCGGTCCGAAAAATGCGACTACGAATTGACGAAAGTTGTAATTGTCATAATTAGCTTAGTTTAGACTTTAGTATGGTTTTACAGGAAGTGCAGCTTTCTCGTCTCTCCGTAATTTCAACGAATCGGCCGCCGAGCCCCCCGGCTCCACGCCGGCTCCCCCACACATCTCTGTCGTGCTACTGTCCAACCGCGGTACTGGAAATGACTCCACGTTTGTGAAGGTTAGAGAGAAATGTGCTGTTTCTGGCATTGCAAATATCACGGGAGGTAAAAAAAATTGAATAAATAAAAGCTCATTTGTGTTTCACTTGTTACTTTTTTCAACTTTAGTCCTTCCCTTCGATGACACTCATGAGAAAAACTAAAATCACCGATTTCACACAAGCACGTCTAATGAAGTCATTTCGTTATGCGGATGACGTCCGAGTATAAAAACCCGGCGCCGCCTGTATATGTACCGAGATGACCAGTCTGGCGTGTGATGCTGATAACTTTGGGCTCTATTGCATGTGAAAGGACATTTTTCCCAGACCTGAAAGAGCGGAAAGAAGCTTATGAAGCAGTTAATCCAATGATAACACGTATCATCTCCAGCCAGCAGATTCTGGTACTAAGGTATGTATGTGTGTGTGTGGATATGAATCAATTGGTGTTGTTTTTTCACTTCAACTACAAACAATGCGGAAGCCTAAATATATAGTGTTCTTGTAATCTTAGATGACGGGAGGGCGTGTTGTTTGTTCGATTCGTCATGATCGAGTTACAACCAGAATAAAAGAAGCGCAGAGATCAAAATGTCCACTCGACCGTGCCGTCGAAGGGTAAAAGTAAAATCCACTGTCGTCCGCAGTGGTATTTGAGAGGGAAATTTAGTGGAGCCTATTACCAGGTCCTGAGGAAGATAACTATAAGCGCACAATTTGCCTTGTGTTTTATGAGTGGCACTAAATCTGGGTTTTATCAGCGTCGGGGAATATCCTGATGCGCTCTTCGGTTTCCCTGATGTTCGGCTGAACTCCAGCTCGCTCTCCGAGGCTCATCCGCTCCATGCTTGAGCACACAAAGGAAGAAGCCACAAGGCCAGGGAACGGCGCTATCTAAACATTAAGCAGAGGCCTCACGCGTACCGCATTCCAGATAAGTGGACAGGTGATCGGGCTTTGGTCCAACGTTCAACGATACTTTCTAAAGGATCGTTTCCTTTAAAACAACACCAGTGATTGCGGCCGTCGCTCCGAATCAGCCCCCGTCTCTTCATCTGCATCTCGAGCCCCGCCGGGGAGTCGGGGCTTGAGAAGTCGGCCTTCCGCACCAGCTCTGAACATGATACGTCGTATTTTGCGCTGAAGCTGGTACAATCTCTTGTAGTGTCTACTCTACACACACGTGCAAACACAATTAAGTGATGATAAAGACCTCGGAGCAAAGACGTGGCGGCAGTGTAATGTTACATGATATTAACTGACTGCTGTGTGTTTTGGATGCGCGCTGCACCGGAGGCTGTCACAACGCAGCAAATCTCACATGACGCAGTGCCGCCGCCGCCGTCCGAGGAGGAACCATTTGTACTCATTCTCAAAAGTAAGTTGTTGAAGTGCCCGCTAAATTAAAGGCAGACTTATATCTCCTGAAGACGGGGGGACTTGGAAGTAAATAGGTGGTTTTCCTGATCGTTCCAAACTAAATAAGTTAGAAAAATGTTTCCATCCACTTTGGAGCTCAATGGTCTGGGTCTTATTTACACCATGAGCTATTTAGGCATCCTGCACCGGCACATCTACGACCATATGTGCAGCTGAAAGGTATTGTACACTTAGAGAAAAACCTTGAGAGGGGCCAAATCTTGTCGAGTTGAAATAACAGAGAAAGGATTAACAATGCGTGTGGCTATGCGGTTGAATGCCCAACCTCTGACTTGATAGTTTTAACAACTTAATAATATGTACAAAAGGGCAAAAGTGAGGCTCCAATTATGGTGTGACTGGAGAAAAATACAATCTGTTCTCAGGACCGCTTCACGACTGGAACCCATTTCAGAACCCAAACAGCAAGTTGAGTGTTTTATATCGCTTTGGTTCGTTTAATGCAGCCCTTAGAAATCAGATCTGGTGTCATCGGCGGACAGAGTAATTGCATATTAATCCTATCCAATATGTCTCAAAACTGCGTAATGAAATAATTAATTCGCCACACCGACTCTCCGCCTCCCATGCCTGAAGTTCCTGGAACATTTTCAAGCTTTCATAATCCCCTCGCCCCGAACGAAAGTGCACAAGAAACTGAAACCTTATATCACTCTGCACTGTGGTCCCGAAATCATCGTCTCACCGGTGCGGACCCTCTTCTGGTGCACCCTTCAAACAAGAGTGCGCACTTGATAAGACTCGCAGGCCACTTGAGCAGCGGTTAAAGGGGTTTTCAGGACCTGTCAGGAGTCAAATGCGAGGCCCTGTCTTTGTTCCCACCTCTGGAACCCTCCACGCCGGGCTGATCTTAAACCGCCGTGGAACCGAGCAGCACGCCCAGCACCACCGGCTAGAAGTCCCCCCCCCCCCATTGTCAAGCCAAGGAGGATTAACTTTAGGCCAATAACACGCAATTAAATTTATTTTCCAATCTTAAGCCTATTAGGCCACAGCCAAGCAGTCAGTGGTCTTGCTTTAGCTGAATTTAATTGTGTTTCTTTCACCCAATGAGCTCGGTGCTGCAGGGGGCGGATGAGCGGCGGAGGCCCCGGCTGCAGCCTGAAAAAGGCTTCACCAGAGGCTGGGGCGCTGCCATCTCGGGGGCAGAGCTCCGCTGACCTTCCCGCCTGTGAGAAAACTCTTCCAACTGTAAAGTGACGCTGACACCGCCCTTAATCGTGTCAGTTTGCGTGCCGTCCCCTTTCAGGGTCTCGCTAATCCTGTTAAACCAAAATAGAGACATGACTACATCTTCAGCCGCCGAGCATTTCCGCCGCTCATTTGCGGCCTCTTGCCCTCGCCAGCGTGCAGGCCCGCCCGCGTGTACGCCGCCCTCCCGCTATGCGGCACAGGGGAATAAGTACAGAAAGGGAGGGAAACGCTTTCACGGGGAATTTGTTACGTTTGCAAGTTCACACGTCCGTTTCTTCTATTTCACCGACGACGGCGGCAAATTACAACGAACACTGTCGCTTTGCGGTCGCTCCAAGCGTATTTCTGCAAAAGTACATGCTTCTTTTAAACTGAGGTATTCCCAAGCAAAAACAGGCTTACGATCCTAAAAGAAAAGCGTCTCGTCTTTGCTCTATTGATCGGTGTCATTTTGAACATTTCCTTCAAATTCACAATGTCCGCTCCTCCCTCTCAAATCGTAATTAGAGATCTTGAGAGGTTGTTTCTGCTCCGAGAGCACGGATGTAATCGACGCATAAACATCGATTGTTTCCTAGCTCTTTTGACTCAGATAAAGATCATTTTTTAAATATTTACAGCATCAAAAATGAGTGGATGCACATTCTGCCGCCGTGAGCCGTTGACCCATAGATGGATCTGGCTGCTGCGTTTTAAGCCGGGTCCCGAATTTCGATTAAAAGCTGCTTAGCGGCGCATGGAAACAGAACTCGCTGGACTTTGGGGTATAGACATGGAGTTGTGCCCCCACCCCTCGACGAGGCAGACATCTGCTGCTAACATGCGGATTAGCCCTTGGCTATTTGAATGGCGTTTAAACAATGTTCCCGTGCATCTCCTCTACAATTTCCAAATGGTAGTGGGCCAAACAAAGTAAATTAGACCAGCTAATTGCGTTATTTAGCAGCAATTGAATCTTTCAAATGAATGTATCCAAGGTTTACAGCCGCTTCCTTCTCAGTGTTGGTCTGAGGGGAATGTAATTGTATTTTGGCCTTTGTGCGCCTCATGACCGAAGCCTCACTTGCGGCTCCACAGTACGTTCCTATGTGTCCATCTCCTCTCGTATCTTGGTTTCTGCATAGTAACTCGTAATAACCGCATGATGCTGAGAAAGTAACTTGCTGGTTGTTGTTTTTTTTTAGATTATAGGTCATGCTGGATATCCTGCTGCGACAGGATGAACTCTGTCGCTGGGCGATCTCTGCGAACAAGATGCAGATGCACTAAAAAGTGCACCGCGGGTTAACATGCGGCGTGTTCGGTAAAAATCTGGCACGCACACACACACGCTCCGCAGTCTAAGCAGCGAGTATGTTAGCAGTTAGCTGGCTGGCCAGCTCACGCCAGGCAGGTGGGACCAGTCCAACGCTGTGAAACAAAGCATGAATCCTGGAGGGCTATTAATGAAGTACTTTTCTCCTGATGAAAGTTGCGCAGCGTTTATTCCATCAATGATAATCTGTTCAGATAAGAGCCCGGCGACCGACTCGACAAGCAGGCAAACGTGACATCAACCTTACTCATATCATGTCCGTATCCTGGCAGGGTGGACTGGACCGCTTTAGTTTCACGCTCTCTGTTTTCTCCTCATATTGAAGTTTCGGGAAAACGAAGACTTGGGTTAAAATGAACCGTCCGTTCAATTCCCGAGGCCTCCCTCTCCGCGTTCAGTCACACATACGACGTCTAGCAGATTGATACGAGCGTCACGGGGATGCTTCTTTCCTGCCTCTTTGTCAAGCGGACGCAATACCTTTTCTTGCAAATTGAACAGGTCAGTAATGATCGTGCTTCATCACATTGTCCTCCGCGGGTAATGAGCAGCAGAGCGGTCCCACCGGAGCCAGTCGGAGGAATGGGGAAGCGGCGGGGATCATCTGCGAGCGGCTGCAGAAACACACAAGGTGGGAGATGGATCGTCAGGCGCTCATGTAGGGATTTATCCCCAAACAACAGACGTGACATAACACAGTACATCACCAAACCACCAAATCAGCAAACATGATTACTGTATTGCATTACACGATCCAGAGCTGTGTGTGTCTGTGCGATGCCTGTATACAGTCCGTGACACCAATCCTGGAATACTCAACAAATTACCGCTATTAAAAGTAGATTGCTAACCCCATAATGAGACCAGTGAGTTCTCGGAGACACATCAAGCCTTGCGCAGTCCAATCAGAACAAAAACAAACATCTGAAGCTGCAAACTCTCATTACACCATCATCCCTCCAGACCCCCACTTCAGTTTGAAACACTTCTTGATGACTGAACAAACAAATCCCAGCATTTTAGTGTTTGGCTTGGGGGGGCAGATTAGTAATCATATCTCTGTCCTGTTATTCTTTGTCTGGGCAAAGAGGAGGAGGGTGCGTGGGGGGGGCGGAGAGATGAAGGCAGGAGAGGGGTTGGTGGGTTTTTGCTGAAAACATAATTGGCATGGCCTCTGTGACACTGTCCGTCAGATCGTGCTGTGCCTCTCTGTGTGCATTCGCTGGGCCCCTGCAAAGTTTCATTAAACAAGGAGCGGGGGCCTCTGAGATGTTTGTGCAGCCTCTGTGGCTCCACCACACAGCGAGGAGCGCGCCTCGCCATCGCGGCCCGACACGGCTATAATTAGCTGCCCCGGCTACACAATGAACCTCGGTGCGTTCACTCCCGTCTGCTGAGGTGACTGTGTTGGGAACGGGGATAAAAGTCATCACTCGAAATCAAAAGCGGGCCCTTGTTTGTCAGACGTGCTTACAATATTCCGCGCACACACGACGGACTCACACAAGTCGTGCATTGAATGAGGGCCTTTTATGCGTCTTATCGGTGGTTAGAAATGGCTGCAAATGTGCGGCCGATGTTTGCTAATCCTGCAAGCACTGGCAAAGCGTGTCCCCAGTTGTGAAACAGCGATCAGTCATCCTCTGTGGGTGTTCTCCGACAAAGAGCAACACAACAGTAGTCATGAAACACTGCTTACGCAGCACTAACTGCTCTACGGCCAGCAAACCACCGTGCAGTGGAAGTACTTTTGTCACAAAATGGTCAATGAAAAAAACCCACAATACCTATTCATATAATGTTTTGCATGTATTCATTGTATGTCATTTTTTTGTGCACTATTTTAGAGCATTTCCGACAGAGGGTTAAAATCCAAAATGTACTCTGGGTGCCAGAGGTGATCGTCTTCTTGACAATTCATCAATCGTCTGGTACTTTTTGAGCCAACTTTAAGGAACAGGGAGGAGCGACCACACTGACAGTTCAATAAAGGGCTGCAGGCACCTCCAGCCTGTCTGCACGGTAACCAGCTCATGTGCTCGGCTGTTGTGTGGAAAACTTCTCGTGCCGTGTGCAACATAAAATGAGGCTATTGTTGCTGGTGGCCAAATGGAAAAAGGCAGTTTTGTCAGTTCCTCTTCTGCCTTTGTGAACAAAGGGGCCGCTTGAAGTAGTTTTACGCAGCCCCCGATATTCTGAGATCCGCTCAATCAAAGTCAAATTGTTTCTGATGTTGTTAGAATGCACTTCCTGTTACCATGACGACTGGGTGTCACCACGTCAACCGGCGCTAAAAATCCGAAAGAGTCAACTTCGGCGAGGTGCATAATCGAGAGCTTCCATCTAAGTCGATAAAAAATACACTTGTTTTCTTTCGATTTGCATGTGAAGCAAGAGTTTTGAGGACGGCGAACATTATTGGTTACTGCTGATTCCAGACACGAGCGGTTTGACGTGTGGCTGGACGCAAGATGCGTGGAAGTTTGGACTGTCATCACCTGGTCAATGAAATCATAACAACGGGCCTTCCAGTAAAACATCTGAATCCGCTGGACTCAATGAAATAAGTTGTGACGAAATCTTTACGTCTCCAGCAGTTTGCAGTAACCGTGAACAACCATCTGCTGGAAACAAAAGCGATTACACAACTTTTACACTGTGACACACAGAAAACATAAAACAAGATCCAGTTGTGCATAAAAGGACTTAGTCTCCTGGTCACGGCCCTCAACTTCAACAAAGATAATCATCGGAGATATTGAGGAAGGAGGATGTGAAGATAATATGAAGCATGCAAGCCGGGGGAATCTACGCTGCCTTAAAAGGCCTCAAGTGGAGCAGAGAGGGCAGAGGGGTCAGCGAGGGCGGCCGACGGTGGACATTACATCTCTGGAAAAAATGTTTTTTTGTTTGGGGGATCAGAAAAACCCAACTCGGAAACAGTTAGGTAAACAAGATCGCGTTGGAGTGAAATTCCATCGTGTCACATTTTGCGTCCCCTCTTCGCCTGGATTTAAAGATTCGTATTGGAGACGGCTTTTCTTCCATTTTTCCGACATTTGATTTTTAAAAAAAGGGCCCGAGAACTGGAGTTGATATCCCCTTCTGAAACACCCTCCGCTATGCCATTCAAGTAGCTCGCGTTTTTTTCCACTAAGCCGTCCAATCTTGTCCGGCTGCTCGGCGGCTAACGGCTAGATCAATCAACGAAAAGCGAGCACGTACCCCTCGCTATGCTCCTCTGTCCATCAAGTGAAATCCAGTAATCATATTTATATAACCTGCCTTCATAATTCCCATCCACTCAACTCGGCTAAATATATCCCACTTGAACGGGGCTCCACACTCGTGTCTGCTAGCAATTAGCATATAGGTTTGTGCGAATCCATTGTGTGGATCGCCGGCCTCTCAGAAAGATAATGGCCTATAATTGTTGAGTGACGCCGTAATTGCCGGGGTGTTTGGTGACACGACAACCTACGCAATTACCCTGCTTTTGACATCAATTCTCTCACCGAATGATGTCACTGAAACGTGACACTGCGCGCGCACAAACACACACGCACACATACACGCGCAAACACACCTAGCCGGCCTTGGATCCACACACATTCGTGTAAACGCACATATCACGCGACCTGAGGAGAGAAAGTGAATACAAAGAAGTGTACGATAGACAGGTAGGTATATAGATAGATATTTACACACACGCTGGTATTGCATAGCTTGAGCTCAAGTGTATCACTCATATACATCAATTCATGATAATGGTTATAAAGTGTATCAAAAGATAGACCTTTACAAACACCGACACAATTCAGCACGTGTACCCCAACCTGTCTCGAACCCGTGTGCTTTCTTTCTCTCCCGCTCGGCTAAAGTCCCACAACGTGACGATGATTTTCGCCTCTGTTTCCACTTAAAGCCGGCTTAGAACTGAATTTATAAGGTGCCTGCGCGAAGCATAAAGAAATATTTCTTTATTAAGTGTTAGGAGGCTACTTGTGTTTTTAGTCACCACTTAAATCAATGCTGTAAAAACGTGTCAAGCAAATAGCTTGTTATGGTTTTTATCGTCACACCTAAGTCTATTCATCCAGATCACTTCTGCGACCACAATGTGAGGCACTGAGTAGAACCTCGCAGGCCTCCCAGATACAAAGCGTTTATTTTGGAAATATCTCATTCCATATCAATGTGCTCTTATAGTTCCATTTAATACACAAACACTTTATCTCCCCCGCGCACTCCTGCTTGAGTCCCTCCTCGATACACACAGCTGACCTGCAGCACCGACAAGCACACAACACAAGTAAAAGGCCGTGCCCATAAATAAACACAAGAATTTGTAAGGTTGACTTTCGCAATTAGGACTGCAAGGGGAAAATATATATCCGGGGAACATTTTAATGAGTTTCTGCTAAGCGTCTGCAGGCCTCCAAAAAGAGCATCCCGACGATCACTCCGAGCCTGATAGGGGGAAAATTCTGCAGGGATGCGAGATGATTTCATTGTGGCCCGGTGATAGCTGGGTAAAGAGCCTCGGGCGCCATAAAACCTGAAGGCAATTAAAACGGCGATTTTTCACCCCCAGTTTCTAAATTCTGTAGCAATTAATCTGCCCAATTTGATTGCGAACGGCACAAATTAAACAATAAAGAGCTGTCTAATGAGGGATTAATTATGGGTAGCAGGAGGGGAGTGAGGCCGCGGCTGCAGCTATACATCTGTGTCTCCCGCAGACAGCGGCGGGCCATAAGGAAGACAAAGAGGCTACTCGCCCATGTGGTCCTGCACTGATAGGGCCCCCTCATCACAGATCAGTAGATCCACAGCCCGAGGAGCCCATAAACTGCCGGGCCATAATTGAAAGTGCCAAAATCAATAGCACTGACAGGCCTTAATTAAATTAAATATGTCTCATAGGAGAGCGGGTGGGGTTTTTCGGATGCGGCTGTGCGTGCAGCCGCCCCGGCCGGCTCCCCGCCAGGAGGTCTGACTGCAGGGCGCACCATGGCCGTCGGACCGCCCTCTCAAACGGCTAATGATTTTGCCATAAAGTGAAATGTTCATCGAATGGAAAGCGGCTTCTGAGAAAGATAAGAAGACTGTTTTTGTCATTACTTTTTCTTCCTCGCAGGATAAGTGTCGGATAATACCGCCAACCAGATCATCTCGTGTTTGTCATGCAGCTGACTCTAGGCCAGGATTTAAATCGTTCTCTGTGTTTGTTATCCAACTGCGAGGCTTCCAGCTGAAGAACGCTGTCCGCTGGGTCCCGACGAGGAGCGTCAGCATCTGAGCCACATCATGTAATAAGACCTAAGCAGGACAAATACAACACACATGCACTCTGTGAGAAAAAAAAAAGTAAATTCCAAGGGTTAAAATATCATGGCATTCGATGCATCTGTAATTTAGAATTATTCCAATATAAGTGACAATGAAAATGACCGTTCACAGCCAGTGGAGTAATGCTGAGCAATATTTACACTAAAAACTGTAAAGACATGTGGGCAGATGGGGATTTTATTACGTTGGAAGAAGAAAAGAGTAATAATAAAGCCGCTTTTATTTCAACATCCAGCAATAGAGAGAGAGAGAGAGAGAGAGAGAGAGAGAGAGAGAGAGAGCGTGGCCTTCATTCGTGCTGCTCAAACGGAAACATGTGTGAAATGTTTACAATTCACATGTTCTGAAAACTGAAAAGGGAGGGGGGCTCTTTTAATTATCTCTGATTTATCCCAACAACTGTGTAAATAAGGCAATTTCAATCGAGCGCCTCACATGTTGCATCTTATTTTATGCGTTTTAGCGCTGTTTATTTATTACTTTAATTCTGACTTTGCATAGTTTTTGCTTTTCTATCATCCGTTTACGACACAAATTTGTCTGCGCTAATGACACTGCGCGGTTTATCTTGGAATCGGTGCGTCCCGGAGTACACACTCCTCTCACAGTGGTCTCCCTTGGCATAAATAAATGTTATATGATGATGATGATTCTTATCTGGACAGCAGCGGCGCGAGGAGGCTCTCCGCCCGGGCTGCGGCCCGCTCGACATGGAGCTCGCTGCCTGCCGAAGGGTCCCTCCTCTCTCCGGGCTGATCCTGTGGGCCACGGGGGAACATGAGAGACGAGGGCATCACCTGTATAAAAAAGCCCAGCTCCTCATCATTTCAGGCTTTGCCCACGTTTAAAGGATTAGGCGGCCAGAGTCAGCGCAGGGTCACTGATGGAGTTTTCCTCTGGGCGGAGGCAGGAGGAGCACATAGGTGGGCCGGTGATGGAGGCTGCGAGAAGCTCAACCCCCTCCGGATACACTCCGGTTGCAGACTGCTGAGACTCGTGAGATTAGGATGGAGCCAGGTCTGCCTCGCTGTGAGCTGAAGGACAGGGCACTCGGCGGCTCACCGTCCCTACTGCAACTTCCCCAATGTTCTCCCCGCATTTGCCCCTCTCTGTTATTCTGCTTTTCTTCTCTTTAGGCAGATCTGAAGAAGGAGGGAACGACTTGAAATGACGGATTAAGGTTGTTGTTTTTTTTTTTTTTTGCGAGGGGCGGTTTATGTACACGGTGTCAACAGAAGGGCAAAGACAAAGCTATTGGGGAGATATTCTGAAAGGGTCGAGCCACACACCGCTGAATAAATCCTCCTGATTGCATTTCAAAACCTATTTGTATCTGATGTTGGTTCCCACAGAATTAATTTTCAACTCAATTACCTGAAGTTATTATTCTTGCCTATCTCGATGAAAATGGAAAATGACTGCAGTCGTCGGTGAGAAACCAGAGATGGGACGTGTGCTGTTTGCGTGGTGGAAATTGTGTTGTTGTAAAAACGGACAAGTGTTTACCTTTTCGTTGGTTTTTGCAACAAAATGATCACATCGAGTTGAAAGGAAATAAAATAAATAAATGTGCTCTGAGAATCTCAGCCTTGAGATTGTTTGGTGAAACCTTTAAAAGTAATAAAATGCCTCAGTAACAGTAAATCACATGAGGATTAAAAAGGCATTGAAGGCTGTTGAAGAACATTGAAATTAAATCAAATCAGAAAACTGCATGGATTTATATTAACATGCAGAATGGGGAAAAAAAAGATAACACTGAAATGCATTATGACATTTGAAATTAGACACGTTATTTTATTATAAATCAGATATCATGTAAAGTTTCTGGAATAATAATTAGTGCATTCCAACTTAAACTTGCCATTCCATTGTTTTATTTATTTTTTTATATTCATATTGAGTCCAAACACTTACACACTGTGATGTGCCATTAGTAACATAATTCACATGAATTTCCCCTCGTGGGATCTATAAAGTATTATTCTATCATTGAATAACATTTACAATAATAATAACAATTCCAATAATCTTTTTCTTTGGGCTGTGCCCTTCCTGGGGTTGTTGCAGCGAACCAGCTGCCTCCGTCTAAGCCTCTCCCCGGTATCCTCTTCTCTCAATCATAATTAAAATAACAATAATTATGATAATAATAATGATAATAATACTGATAATAATAACCATAGAATTAAAAAGAATATTCTTGTTATCCTTTTAGGTTGTTCCCCTCAGGTGTGGCCACAGCGAAACATCTGCCTCCCTACTGTTCCCTGCATCCTCTGCTCTCAATAAGAATAACAACAACAACAACAATGAGACCGTTTAAAATAATCAACCTTAATTGAGATTGAATATGTTGTTATTTTTAATTTAATTTCTTCCGTCAGCCTCCTGAGGCCCCACGCCATTCACGCCCACGGCATCTCCCCGAAGCCCCATTAATAGCGGAGATTTGTGAGCGGAATCACTGCTTGTTACGCGCTTATTAAGCATTTCATTTAAAACTCGATGCGGCTTCCGGTCGACGGGGAGCCGCGAAACGACGGTGTTATCTGAATATATCCAGCGATTTGTCATTAGTTATTCCAGCCATTCAGATGGCCTATCATATTACCCGGCCCGCTGACTTGCAAATGATTTTACGCTTCCTGTTTAATGGCGCGAAAGAAATAAAGGGGCGATAAGTCAAATCCGCGCCAACGCCGCGGGTAATGGAGGTGTCTCCGGCCGGACAATGGGCCGCTGTAAATTTAAATACGCTTAAAAGACGCGGGTTTATCTAAATTTCACAGAGGGCGGCGGAGTAACAACTGTATTTAGATTTAAAGTCACGCAGGGGTCACGGTTCGGGGGACGGATCCCATCCGGGTGAAGGGGAGGCGTGTGCGTGTGCGTGTGTGATAAAGAAAAAATAAATATTATGAATAAAAAAACGGACTTGAAACTTATCCTAACAATAATAGTAGTAGTCGTAGCGATAATTATAATAATAATAAGTATAAATCCGTAAATATGAATAACCAAATGTTTTCAACATAAATCTAAACGTCAATAACTGGTCGTGACGTCACTGCACCTGCCTTCCTTTTATCGCGGCGTAACAACAGCCGCTTCCGGTCGGCGGACGCGCTCCAACTGGCGCACACTTCTGATTGTAATCCGCTCGACGTTCAGCAGACACTGTCCAGATTGAGATTTACGAGCCAGGGTGATTTTTTCCCCGTCCTTACAAGGCGATCAGTGGAATTTGTTTTAAAAAATAAATCCGAAATTAATTTGAGGATGAAAGAGTTGTGATTTGGTAAGGGGGGGGGGCGATCAGCCAATCAGAGTCGGGCTTGATTTTAAGATGATAAAATCCTAATAAAGGGGGTGTAAATCAGCACATCCAGCGTTTTTTAAAATAATTCCCGGTGACTGTTGGATTGCAGGACCCCCCAGCCAGCCTTCCTCCTCCTCTTCCACCGACCAGCCCTCCTCCTCTTCCTCCGAGCGGCTGCGACCGAGCCGGATCCCCCCTCTTCGCCCGACCGCGGGACGCCGTCCATCCCGAGCCGCCGGCCGGGACCCGGAGGAGGGGGAGCGGCGAGGACGGTTCGCCTGAGTCGGGGGGGAACGGACGGATCTGTTCGTCGCTATATTTTCCTCGTTTGTATTTGCGTGTGTGTGTGTGTGTGTGTGTGTGTGTGTGTGTGTGTGTGTGTGTGTGTCTGTCAGAGACTTGGGGGGAGAAAAAAAAAGCCACCGGTTGCCTGCAGCGAATTTATTCCGGTTACCGGCGAACCTCCGGGGTTCTCTCTGCGGCTGCACGAATCAACAAGGTCGGCTGTCTGGGCTCAACTTTTCCCCGAGTTGTGATCCAGATCCGTGGATGTTTAAACAAAAAAGAACAAATTAAAAAAAAAGAAAGAAAGAAAACGCCAAAACTTGTTACCTATTTTTGACATATCGAGATATTTGGGATGAAAAAGTGTCCTTTCCCGCGGGAGTATATTCATATTAAATGCAACTTTTTAAAAGAACTGTCAGGTTTATGCAGCACAACAATATTCATCTATCCATCTTTTTTTAAGCTCCACGGGAGGAGTGATGCTGTGGGTGGGTGGGTCACATCCACCTGCAAACATCACGCCTGAAATTACAGATTAATCTGCGCGGATTATATCAAATAAAACCTCCTCCGAGACAAACGAAACGATATAAAGCGCAGCGGCCGCGGTTGTCGTGCTACCCCCGGGATTAAAATAAATAAATAAAAAATCTGGATTAGGAAATCACTCACGTGTGTGACGTCACAGCCCCCCGGCGAACGCCGCGTCCTCGCCCGTGGACGCGGGCTGTTCTCCCCCTGCAGTGGCGGGGCGCTGCGTGAAAGGGGTTAAGGAAACTCCGGGAGGAGGCAACAAAGGGCCTTTGTGCGGCTCCCTGCCTCCTGACCGGGAGTTGGAGGTAGTTTGGAAGGCGGGATTAAGGCCCGGTGGGCCCTGCCGTGCTTCGAGGGTCCCTGCTCGCGTTTGCCACCCCGGGGATTTCAAACAAACGGCGCGGTAATCCGGATTATTAGTCTACTCGGAGCCGCTGTTTGGGACGCTGATCGTTCGCAAACGGGCGATAAAGTGCGTGCTCGGCACTCTTCTAGAAAACTGCACCTTCAAAACACTCCGGGATTAAATCGGGATTGAACTGGGATTACCGATCCGTCTGATCCGGAGAAAAGTCGGCGCGGAGGCCGAGCCGTTGGTGTCGGGAGGGCCGGGTTGTGAGCCGTGTGAGCCCGGGGCGGGGGACACTGCGGGCGGGCGCGGAGAGCCCTGAGGTCCCGGGGACTTCAAAGCTGCGGGAGTAACGGCGCTTCAAGTGTTTATACCCACACACACACACACACACACACACACACACACACACACACACACACACACACACACACACACACACACACACAGCGACACAAAAAAATAAAAATAAAAAAAAAAAAAAAACGAAATGTGTATGAACCACACAGAGCAGGAAAGCGAGCGAGGGAGAGAGAGAGAC
>CAAKHD010005091.1:77588-90149 GCA_901007705.1 Fistularia tabacaria | reverse complement strand
AAACCCCCCCGGGGGCGCCCCGCGCCGCGCCCCCCCCCCCCCCCCCCGGGGGCGGGGGGGGGGGGGGGGGGGGGGGGGGGGGGGGGGGAGGTTGCGCAACGGCCGCGGACGCCTCACCCCAGCTGATCGCCGAGCACCGGCGGACGCGGTTTGCGAAAGCGACATATTCCAAAGAAAAAATAAATAAATAAATAAATAAACTAAACGACAAACGAAACACGAAACGTAAAACACGCCTTTTGCTCGGCGGCGGACACGCGTGTCGCGAATCACACAATGAATCTCATTAAGATTCCGCTTTGTTTGTGTTTATTTGAAGCCGCCGGGTTGAAAAAGTGACTATTGTTAACTTTTCCCACTGTGACCCCCCCACCCCAGCCCCCCAGCCCCCCCCCAACCCACGATCCTCCCAGGCCGGCCGGCCCCCCTCGCCCGTGATTGGCCGCCTCCCGCTCCACGCCCGCCTTATTATAGCTCCGCGCTCCAATTCGGTCACATAAACATGAGGATACCGTCACCTTGAGGGCGCACCGCTGCAAACCCGCACGTCCAGTGTCTCTCCGCGATCCCTCCCCCCCTTCTCCCCTCCGCGACAGCCGCCCCACGCCCGCCCGCCAGTGCCCGGCCGGATCTGTATGGCCCCATCGGTCGCCATGTCAGCTTTGGCCGCCGGTTTGAAAAGTGAAGAGCTGCCCTCCCGCCCGGCGCTCGTCGGCAGAGGCGAGATGCAGACCAGCCTGGGCCCCGCGGAGAAGACCGGGAAGCCCAAAGTGGCCATCCTGCCGTTCAGCGTGGAGGCGCTGATGGCCGACAGGAAGCCCAGCCGGGAGTTGCCGTCCCCGGACGCCGCCTCGGTCGCCGGGACGTCCCAGGCGCTGGGGGACGGCGGCCGGATGGGCCCCTTCGCCGGCCTGGATACGTTCGTCCCCGGTTCGTCGTTTTCCGTGGGCGAGCTGGTGAACATGCCGGAGGACGTGTTGATTAAACCCGAGAGTCCGGACTGTAAAGAGAGGACGTCGTGGATACAGAGCCCACGCTTTTCACCCACACCCCCACGTAAGTTCACGTCAAGTGAAACGTTTATTTTGTCGCTATTGTGCCTGTTTTATAACTTCCCCCCCGTGTGTGTGTATGTGTGTGTGTGTGTGAGAGAGAGAGAGAGATTTTACACACACACACACACACACACACACACACACACACACACACACACACACACACACACACACACACACCAATGTTAGTCATCGGACGCGTCATTGTGCGCTGCGCTGCGTGGCGTTTAATAAAAGCAGCCCGGATTTATTTAGGCTTATTTATGCTTCTATCCTCCGCAGGGAGACTGAGTCCTCCGGCGTGCCCGCTGCGGAAACACAAGACCAACAGAAAACCCCGGACGCCGTTCACCACGTCCCAGCTGCTCGCCCTGGAGAGGAAGTTCCGCCAGAAGCAGTACCTCTCCATCGCCGAGCGCGCAGAGTTCTCCAGCTCCCTCAACCTGACGGAGACCCAGGTGAAGATCTGGTTCCAGAACCGGCGGGCCAAGGCCAAGCGGCTGCAGGAGGCGGAACTGGAGAAACTGAAAATGGCAGCCAAGCCCATGTTGCCCCCGGCCTTCGGGATTTCCTTCCCCCTCGGCGCGCACGTCCCGGCATCGTACGCCGGCTCCCACGCCTTCCAGAGGCACTCGCTGCCGGTTTCCCCCGTGGGACTGTATGCCGCCCACGTCGGATACAGCATGTACCACCTGGCCTGATAGACACGGAGGACAAGGGGCCGCTTGCAGTGGCACACAGGGGGTAAGACTGCAACCTACCCGAGGGCCCCGGGTGGGAGCGCAGGATCTCGTCCTGGTAGGGAGTGGGGTGGGTGGGGTGGGCGATTTCTCCCAAAACAGACCCGGACCGTGGGTTTTTATTTCCTCTCTCCACCTCGCCTGTCAGTTCACGCACTGCGAAAATAATCCGCCATTTACTCTCGAGTCTGAATTTGCGTCTTGTTTCTAGGAGAGAAATTAAGACGAGACAGTGACTTTACGATGGACTTTTTCAAGGGGGGGGGGCGGATGTGAAGGTGGGGACCGATGTCGTAGCCGTGGGGCCTTTGTCACGCCGGCGGAGTGTGGACGCGCGTCCCGTTAAGTCACCGTGTTGCCTTCAGGGCCGCTCTCCGTGGCACAAACAGTCGCACGGAAAAGACAGTGGCTTGACTTTCTGCGCCAAACAAAACCCGTTACGGGCCTCTGTCGGCTGCAGAAACACTCCTTTTTTTATTTTCCCCACTTTTTTTAATTTCAATTGTTTTTTTTACATTTTTGCCTTCATATCACCAGTGGGTTACTGAACAGTGTCATTGAATGCCTTCTGTGAATCCGGAGAACCACAGCATCTTACTTTTTACTTTTTGGAAACAGCACTGTCTGTTGTTGAAATGATTCCCTTCGCAAGGGATGTGTGTACTGTAAAATAATGTATATTTGAAGAATATCCCCATTTATATTATGAATATATTTGTGACATAACTTAACAATAAATTGTTTATTCTTTTTTTTTCCATGACGCATTTGTTGGTTTTGACTTGAACTTGGCGGCGGGTCGGTCTGCTGTGCCACACGGCACACTTGCTTTGTGGGGTGGAGGTGTGTGAGTGTGTGTTTTTTCTTTTTGAAAGTGGAATTAAACTGACAGATAATCCCTTTATTTGAGGGCCTGCTGTTAGCATAACGCACAGGGACACATAGAGAGGAAACGTAGCATGTGGAGGAAAATATGAATGACATCATGATTTAAACTTTTCTTTTTATAATTTCGCAGTGCAGCGTCCATATGTCCGCTGCAGAATATATATATATATATATTTCTATATCCAGATCAAGTGATGTCCTGCTCCTCTCCTCCAGTCCTCCTCACAATGGCTGTGCTCCTCTGAATTTCAACTTGTCACATGTTATTTGGTGGAATGTATTTCTACAGCTGTTGCCCATTGCTTTGAAACAACTAACCTAGATTTTGTTGGCGCCAGCAAAGGGGTGGGGTGGGGGGATAGGGGGGGGGGGTTCAAGGGGTAGGGGGTGTGGGTGTGTGTGGGGGGGTACATATCGACAAACCAGTCGCCCGGACTTCAAAACACACCGATAAATATTGGAGATCGGGCTCTCCGGGCTAAGGAGCTCGTAAACAATCCACATGTGTCATTACACAGGATTTATAGTGTAAAACGAGACGAGTGACAGCCCATTATGGAGCGGACGGGGTGTTAGGAGCCATTTGTAACCCATTTCGCAACATTCTTCAAGCGCAGCGGCGACGGATTTAAACGTCCCGGGTGATTGTGCGCCACCGGGAAGACTCCGATGACAAAACAGGGATCAGATGGAGGAAAATTACAGGCCGCGCCGCGGCGCTTTTAAAGGCTCTCACTCGACTTCCCCCGCCATTCAGGCAGGGGTTAAATCTGAGGAAAATAATTGCTGTAATGAGCAAAGGCAATCTGCCGCAGACGGAGGCCGGCTCCAGCGAGGCTGTTGCTCCAGGCAAGGCGGAACTTTTATCATTCCTAAAATGTCAACGGGGGACTGGGACGGGCAACACTTCTCCTTTTGGAGCTGACAGGCTGCAGAGCCGCAGCCCGCGGAGCTGGAGGGCTTTGACAGCAGAGGCAATATTTACATTGCTATCATTTTATTAGGATTATAATTATTATTTGTCTGCCGCTATATTTAATATTCCTCTGCGCTCACATGCAATCATTTTATTTTTTTAAAGGGGATCTGCAAAACAAGTGTTTTCACTCAAAGGGACACAGCAACACCTTGTGAGAGCATATTGTTACACTTAATATTT
The DNA here is from genome assembly GCA_901007705.1 of Fistularia tabacaria. Taxonomy (NCBI): domain Eukaryota; kingdom Metazoa; phylum Chordata; class Actinopteri; order Syngnathiformes; family Fistulariidae; genus Fistularia; species Fistularia tabacaria. Next base: position 86,307 of record CAAKHD010005091.1, on the reverse strand, counting down.
TATGTTTAATATCGTGTGTTGAAAAACACGAGAGCGACAAACGTAAATCACGCGAGACTTTGCGAGCACAAAACAATAGTTTGTATCAAGCACATGATCACCGGTGATCTGAAAAGGCGAAGCGGTTATTAACGCTTTTCCATTTATCAACACAGGTTGACAAATATTCTTTCATTTAAATTACATTTCAGAATTATTTCTCGACCGAGGTTGTCGAACACAAACACATCACAATCATAGCAACGCAACAGGTTTTTCATACTTAACACGGGGTATGTTACCTCTGAGACATTGCTAAAAAAAAAATAATTTGACAATACTAAATTAAATCTCAAATTATCAATAACAGCTGAATAATGTATTCTTTTCTGTTATTTAACAATAAAGTTGAAAAATACCTCATTTTACTTCCAGTAATTCTAACAACGCACTTCTAATATGTCGCCTGTTGCGAGCTGGTAAATCCAGACCAAACGGCAGCTTAAGCTAAAACAAGCACCGAGCTATTAAACTTAACCGTCTGCGGTCTTACCTTGGATTAATCCCTTCAATCCACGGGAGACGTCTTCCCATTGTGAAAATTAAAATAATCCACTCACGCCACGATATAGAAATGAAGCCGCTATTTGCCGTCTGACGATTTCCCGGCTCGTAGCGCCACCCTCCGGTGACAGCCCAGAACTACACCGTGGGACTATTATTCTTAAGAGTCGTAGTTCGACACGGGTGACTGTAAAACAAACAACAGGGCGGGGAAAAACTATTTTGAACTCGGTCGTGAAAGAAGGTTATTCTCTTGAGAATTCACAAGTCAATTAGCAACGTGAATTTGAAAAAAACAACAAGAAAAAAAAACAAAAATGCGAATGTTTATTTCAGGTGTGTAACAAGTTAAGCTAGCTCGTGCAGCGCCTTTACGTATCGTAGCATGTTGCTGTGACAACATTATTTATTGGATTTCATTTAAACCCGAAAATCTACTTTTAAGGGGAATAAAAAGTAAGACAAAATTATAAACTAGGTTAGATTTATTTTTGTTGTTGTTGTCCAGAATAGGTACTCGCACAGCCGGTCGAATATGACTTCCGGAAGGGGGCGGAAATTAACATTTCGGTTTGACACCTTAAGTGGGATTAATCCGCCGAACGAGGCCTTCCGGCCACATCACAGCCGTGTCCCTCCGCCAAGCCTGTGCATGACAGGCAGTCAGAAACACTGCAAATCCTGTCATTATGCTATAACTCAGTGTTCAGAAGATACTTTCCCCCTTGAAATCCATAAAAACAACCCCACAAAGAAACAGATGTTCTTATACAGGGTGATATTAAAGCAATGACATGTTACAAATATTTCTGTCGGTTTTAGGAACGATCGTAAAAAGTCGACAGCGTAGAAATTCAAGTCCAGTTAGACTTTATAGGCCATCTTGACATGCATTAAATATATTTTCCCCATTCTGAACACACGCACGCTAAATTTGCTCTGGGACTTTGTAACATTTAGCGGTCGGGCAGCTGCAGCACACAGTAATGTTGGTAAAACATGTTTATATCGACGCATTTAATTAGAATGGTCTCATTAGGTTGGAGCTGAGACTATAAAACCCTTAAATTTGTATATTTGGTGTCCCAAGTCCACTGGAGGGCACTGTAACATTCAGTTTGTTTGACCTTTGGCCACTTAAGGTCAGCTTTTAAACCCCCTTAAACAATATACCGAATAATGTCCCGCTCATAATCAGACGGGACCAGATATTTGGTGTGAATGAGAAGAGAAAAAGCCGCAGCTTTAAAACGATCAACGATCGTAAAATCGGATGTGCAGTTTAAATCTGAAAGGTCGCTGGAAAGTCACGGCCCTGTGCTTTCCAACAAAAGTCAAGATGAAGGAAATGCTTTTGATCCTGGGGAGGGAGGCCGAGATAGAGGGTAAGAAAAGCAGCGTCATTACCTTAGTATGGAGCTTTTTAACCTCCCCTCATCCATCGGAGTTTTTTATTCTGCGTCCCCTGTGATCAGTGAATGAAACAACTGATAACCCCTGAGATGCATTCTGTTATAAGAGGGGTATTTCCATGCCAATATGTGTCTGTGAGCGTGAGTTACACTCTATAACAAAGGCATCTATCCACAGCTAGATCTGATGAGGAGCGTAATTACACCTATAGTGTGGAGCCACATCCAACCGTCGATTGGAAATTAGGCATGGAAACATTTCCTAATGAGGCAATGTTTTTTTTTAAGATGCAATAAAAGTGCTAAATGTGATGGAAAATTGCCTGAAACCCCCATAAACTAAACTGAATCACAAACGGCATCGCTGGTCCTTCAATGTAAATAGGCTTCTGATCCGTCCTTTATACGAGGTAATTTATTTCAACAAAGCAGAGAATGATTACTGTCGCCCCCTTGGCGAAGTTTTATTTTTTTTAATGACGCAGGATTTCAAATTTTTCTTGCGTTGTCGTAGAATATAAAACGGGTAAATTACCTGGATGCCTGCAGTATAAATGCTCCGTTTTAATTTCGCTTTAATGATACAAAATAACGTGGATTCTGCGGCCCTGTAATTATTATCAATAAGCACAGCGATTAAGCTTTATAAGCACATTTTGCAGCCGGCCACATTTTTTGTTTTTGCAGGGTAAGTTAATTAGCTGTGTTCAGAACCTGATTATGGTTAAGAGGAGCAAAGACGAGATTCCTGGAACAAAAAGAAACCCTGCTTATTGCGCCATGAACCAAAACTACGCTCGGACAATAAGCTATTAAATGATTAATACGCCGTTCAGTCTGTGTTTCTAAGGCTTAAAGCATTTTAAAGGGGAATGTGCGGTGCCGTCTGTACAAACAAACAGCCTACGTCGCGGTTGGATGCCGATTCAGTTTGAAAAGCTAACGTTGCGATAAAGACGACGATAAGATGATCCTCCTTCACACACGGCCTCTTTGAATCTTTTCAGAAACGGCACATTTCTTACTTTCTACCTTTCACATTGTTGCCATAGAAACAAAGGGTCTTCAACCCAATGATCCGCTCAGATGTTCAGCCTCCAAATGTTGATGTTTTTCGGTTATAATTATTTATTGGACATGCATGCTTCAACAAAGAGCAATCAGTCATGTCCATGGAGTGTATGAATAATGTCAGTAGAGAACAAAAACATTAGGGAAGAAGTGAATCTGGGGAAACAGCGCCACCCCGTGGTGAATCGTAATAATGTGAAATCATGTGCAGTGTATTGGAGGGTTGTTTTTTTTTTTAAAGGAGAGGAAAAGCCGCCAGCAGCAGAATGTACAAACCATCTGTCAATACTCAGAAGTCCAAAAAACATTTTCAGAATGCATATTTTAAGTGAAGGCCAGCGGAATCAGTGTAGATAGTACCATTATACCACGAGAGGGGAGGTTGAGAATGCGGGTCCAGACGCCCTCTGCTCGTCCTTTATGGGAGTGGAAGAGATGGTTTTACAACCCCGAGCATGTGATTGATCACAATGATGGACCGTAACTCCTCAAATAATGGAGATTATATTTAATCGCAGGCCTGCGGTGCAGCTGCGGAATGAAGGATTATACAGTCTTTGCCTGTCCAAACGGCATTTCAGAGGCCGTGTTTAAACTGACAGAACTAGATGAAATAACGTCAGTGATTAGCTTTGGGTCAGATAAATCTTTAAATATCTAATGCCACGGTGACTTGGCCCGGATAAATCATCATTACGCCGTCATTCTGTAAATTAACCATCATATATCTATGTATATGCTTTAAATCTTCTACTCCATTTCCTCGTCTTCTGTTCTCGGCCCTGTATCCTTTCCGCCGGATTAAAGTGGAGCGAATGCATGGAAAATAAAAATAAACAAGAGAAATCCTCAAAGGGGCCAATTAGATGAGAAGCGTTTCTGTTATTTACCTGTTGCCATGGTGAGCTACGGTTCTCGATGGCTTTTGTTTATCCGCTCACATTCTCAATCGTCATTGATCCTTAAAAAAATAGCTGCTTTTCCAAAGGCCTCCTTCGCGCGGACCTCCGTGACACCGGCGGACGAAGGCTGCCAACGTAGGGTTCATCTTTGAAGGGTCCGGGCCGAGAGAACGGACAATCAGCCATTTGGTTTAATCGAATATATCAAGGTCATCGACTCGCGCCGCAGCTGAACGGATGCCAATTTGGCCGTCGCGTGACCGAGTTAGTTTTATTGAGCATCCCGACGCGCTCTCTCGACAGACAGTCTGGACCTCATTAGCCCGGGGTGAATAATGCTCGACGCCCCAACAATTCTGCCCTTTTCACTCCCGATATTTGAAAATAACGAGACAACTCTTATCGACAAAGCAGCTGAGAGCCATTATGCATTAAGCAGTTAAGTACCGCCGGCAAAATGTATTCAGATTGTTGTAGGTTTTTTTCGTCAGACACGCTGTCGAGTTTGGATCCGGCAGGATTGTTTTTCATTCAGGCCGTCACGCCGCAGTGCGAAGGCGGCTCCGCGACCTTCGATCCTGTTGTTTAGAAATAGGAACCCCTTTATCCGTCACATTCAGTTCTACATACAGCACAAGACTGAACCCGTCGTGGATGAACCGTGAGCAGAAGGAAGCCCCTCAGCAGCGCCAGGGAAGCTCGATGTCTCGCTGACGCTAGGAAGGCCGCGGGACTTGAACCAGGAATGTTCGGTTCCAAGGACGACCGCTCTAGTGGTCATGGTCCATTCCGTCCCCCCCATGTGGCTCGTGTGGAATGCACCGAGCTCACAAAGCGAGCACCCCTCCACCGGGCGGGCTGGATTGGTGTACAGCAGAGGCTTCCGCCGCAATGGAGGATCATCGTCCGGGATAAAGAGGCTCACATCCAGGGGCTCATGATTAGCCTGCAGAATTTAAATCAGTGGAAATATAATGGAATCAAATGGACAGTGAAGGATTAAACGTGTGTGCCTGCGAGAGAAACACTTGCAAATGAGACATGGAAGTGTGTGTGTGTGCGTGCGTGTGTTTGTGTGTGCGTGTGTGTGTGCACCGCACCCTGAGCCGCGGCGTTACACAATCCTACCGATAGAGGGCGCGAGAGACCGCGCAGGGGAACCACAACTGAACATCAAGGATAAAAACGCTGTTTGAGAGTTAATATTTCATCACTTCCTCTCTCTCTGGATTTCAGGGTGGATTTTTTTTATTTTATTTATCTTCCCTGACTTTTGAAAAAAGGGTTTTTAACTTTGATTTAAAAAAAAGTAAACACACAGTTTGACAAGGTCAACATTACAAGATTATGAAATCAAAAAAAAAAAAAAAAAAAAAAAAAGCATTCAGCCTGCACCCCGGGGGAGTACAGCAGGTCAGATCAATTTTTAAAAAGCAAACCCAAAAAAAAAAACATTCAAAGTTTACACAAAGGGAAGGTTTATTACATGTGTTGACACACACATATCGCAACCAAGCAAAACAGGCCAAAAGGCGTACTGGAGAAAACGGGAATGTTTTCATCTATTACACTAAGAGTATTTTCATTTCTATGCTAGAAAAAGTAGAAGTATGTGGGCTGGAGTACAAGCAGCAGCATTGGCATCGCTTCAGTTTACAGTAAAAGTCTGAACCGGGGACATTTTATACATGACATGTTCAACATCGTGTTTACAAAATGCAGTATAATACTCCTCTTAGACGCGCAAGTCTGCCCAAAGGTTATGGCAACACGCCATGTTTCTCTTAATGACACACAAACCTTTGATCAGCCCTGGTAAGTAAGCAGCCGTTAAAGCCCCGTCACACAAGCATTTCTTATTGGTTTATTATTTTAAGGTTTCGCCGGCATGGTTGGCATTCAGCAAATTTCCTGTGGAAAGTTCTGCTGGTTCTTGCTGGAATGCAACCACACATGTTCACCGACATGAGTCCGCAGCAGCAGCAGCGGCAACAGCAGCAGCAGCAGCGGCGGCGGTGATGGCGGCGGCCACCCAACCCGGAGCGGCGCTGAGCCCGAGACGCATCGAATGAACAGCAATGGGTTGCACGTTGGACCGGGAAACGTATTGTATCTGTGGGAGTGTCGGGATGCGCGGCGTGCGGCCTATCTCTCCTCCTGCAGAAGCTGCAGCCTGTCCTCGGCGTAGTGAGGGCTGCTGTGTCCGGTGTCGATCGCCCTGCAGTCGTCTGTGAAAAACACCAGGTCCTGCCAAAGCAAACACAGCGCGAGGTCACGCCACTCGTCTTTTCGGACCGCACGCGCCGCAGCGCCTCTGGGATGTTCTCACCCGATAGCAAAGCCTGGTGATGATGGTGTACAAGTTCTGGATTTTACGCTTGAGCACCACCATCCTGGGACGCTCCCTGCAGTGCTGGTCGGGGTGGTTCAGCAGCACGTAGAAGAAGTCCCGGAGTTTTGTTGTGATGCAAGAATTCTAGAGATACACGACCACCACCATCATCATCATCATCATCAACATCATCATCATCTGGCCAAAAATGATTCGGAACTCGATTCTTTTCACTGACTCAAGTTCATATGAGTCACTCAGCAAAGAGAATCGGCTCTTCGAGTCGTTTGAGTCACCGAGCGTGATTCTTCATTGCATGGAGGGAAAGGAGGACATGAGTCGAAACACGAGATACCAGAGCCGCTACTCTGCGCACAGGGCCAATGCAGTGTCTCGTATCCATATAATTACCATGTACAAACCCCATCTGACGCCACTTTGTCACTTTTATTATTTCTTTTAAATCTGTATTTTGTGTATACGTCTGTACGGTGCACTTCCAGTCGAGCAAGGCGCTTTTAATAAAATGTATTATTATTAATATTGTATCAAATGCATTAAGAATAGCAGTCGTACAGTCTCTTCTTTGCAGTTAGCTTGCCAGCTGCAAAGTAGCAGGAGACGAGTTATTGAATCACGATTCACGGGTCATCTAAAAAAAAGACTCGAACTTTGAACGGTTCGTCCGCGACTCGCACATCACTAGCCCGAGCAGCACGTCATCACCAGGGAGACCATGTGCGCGCAGCGCCTCCAAGAGCGTGTTCTGTCTGCAGGAATTAACTCAGAAAAGTACTTTTTAAAATTATTTTTTCTACAAATGATCTGAAATAAATTGTGGGTTTTCATTGGAGTTGCACCTGCGTGGGACTTACGTGCACGTCCAGGAAGATGGTCGGCAGGATCTCCGCGCAGGGTTTCTGCAAAAAAAAACAACAACCACAGGCATTCGGTGAACAACTCCGCGGGAACCCCGGCGGCCGCCCGGCCGGCGGCTCTTACCGTGCGGTGGAAGTTGTGGATCTTCTCCAGCAGCGCCATCGCCTCCTTGCTCAGGCTGAGCGCCCGGGAGTAGCAGGTCGGCGGCGCGCAGCTTCCGGGGCGCACGGCGCACAGGAGGCAGGCCAGGGCGGCGAGTCCCAGCCGCATGTCGGCTCCCTGGTTTCCGTCGGTTCGCGGAGTAGCGCGGGGGAGGACCGGCGGCGGCTTAAAGGAGGACGAGGAGGAGGGCTGGATGACGTGGAGGAGCGGCGCTCTGCGCGCTCCCGGAGAGAAAAGACGCGTTGTTTTTGCGCGCAAAAAACCCTCCTCCTCCTCCTCCTCCCGCCGGAACCGTAGACGCGGTTGAGTTGAGGCTGGAAAACTTTTATCCGTGAAATATGTTGTTTTCATCCCCAAATGATGTTGAAGAAGTATATTTCTATGATGATAGACCACCATCCCATTTGCAAAGCCATGCTGAAGACCACAGTCATCCTGAAAAGTTAGAAAATACTTGCTTGTGAGGCCATCTGAGCGGCCTTTATTCAAAAACTGACTGCTCTAGAAAAGTACAAACATGATTTTTTATTTTAAGATGGATATTTGGGGGCGTCTGCGGCCCCTGAAGGTGGACCTTCAGGGCCTCTCAGGGCCCCTGAGTCGGAGCCACTGAGCACTTTTTCAGGTTAAGGAAGTTCCTCTTCCTTTTCCTCTTGGAAGAAGCGCGGTCCTGTGGATCCGCCTGGTCCCGAAACACAAAGAGCTTCTGGCCGGAGGCCTGGCTGACCAGTTCCGAGGCGTCGGCGGTCCTGGCGGAGCGGTGCAAGGTTCCCTCCCCTGCCTCCGCCGTGCTTTCGTCTGCAGCGTCCTCCGCCGCTTTCTCTCCGGGCCTCGGCGGCGCGGCGTCCCCCGGAGCCGGGGGGACGGAGACGGGAAGCAGTTTTTCCATCAGGCTTCTCCTCCTTTCCAGGACCCTGACAAAGGGGCTACTGTTAGCACGACAGCGATATGTAATTTGTGCGGTCTGTCCCCTGATGAAATACATATTGGGGTTTGTTGAGGGATTTGCACATGACGCCGTCGACCACAGAGCTAAATCGGCCGTGACAATAGTGAGACGTTAAGTCATAATAATATGGCAGTCGGTAGCAAAACAAGAGAAGTGTGCAGAACTCACTTCTCCCCCTCTGCAGAGAGGCCGGGCGAATCCAGCAGGCCTCCACGCACGACCTCCTCCCTCAGTTTGGCGGGAAGCAGCCGGTCTGAACCCGCGGCACACCTGGTGGGAAAGGCAGGTGTGACGAGAACATCTGCAGGGGATGCATCTTCGTCATCATCTTCTTCAGAATACTTTATTGACCCCCAAGGGGGAAATAGCTTCTTTGTTGAAGGTGACCTTCTCCTGCGTTACCTGGCTACCCCCCCCCCCCCCCCCCCCCCCCCCACCCCCCCCACCCCTCCCCGCCCACCAACCCCCC
>CAAKHD010005091.1:36986-77568 GCA_901007705.1 Fistularia tabacaria | reverse complement strand
AGAATACTTTATTGACCCCCAAGGGGGAAATAGCTTCTTTGTTGAAGGTGACCTTCTCCTGCGTTACCTGGCTACCCCCCCCCCCCCAGTGTCCACCGACGGCTTCGGAAGCAGGGATCTGACTTAAACGAACAAAACGGGGGAAAGGCGACGCACGGCGGAGAGGAACGGGGCCTCGCGTGTGTTTTCCCGTTTGCTAAACACTGCCCCGATTCCAAAAAGACCTCATGTGCGGGGCATTAGCCGTCGGTAACGCGAGCCGGTCTCGGCGGGAGCCAGACGTTATTAAATGATGAGTAAAACCATCTTTATCTTGGCCGGGGGAGAATAAATCTTGTTGAAACCGTGTTGGTCCATTTTCTCTTTTTTAACTGAAGTTTCTGGATGACTTTCAAGCGGCTTTATTTTCACTGTGACTTCACTCAGATACTTGCTCAAACCGCAGAGCTGGAATTGCCTGAATTTGATTTTGGCCGCGTGCTCGGGAGGAGAAGATTTTCTTTTTTATCCAATTTGACAATCTAGACAGTTATTTTCTGAAAGGGAGCAGCGCGGCCCACACGGCCCCGAACGGAACGACGGTCTGGTAAATCGGTGACGGCGTGGGGGAACTTTGACGCTACAAATATATCATCTCAAGCCCTGGGAGGAGAGCAGGGACGCGCTCTTCTCCAGGAGAACCTTGGAGGCAGGCGTTTACCGTGAGGGCTCGTCCTCTGCGGGCGATGCGGCGGCGGCGGGGGATTTGGGGCAGAGGGCGTCCGTTATGGACAGGAGTTCGCTCTCGGGCAGGGTGGGGAGGAGAAGACGCAGGGCCTCCAGGAGAACCTCCACCGACACCTGAGTCTGTCTTATCAGCTGAGATGCAAAAACCACATCCTGCCATGGGAGAGAAACGGGTGGAAAAAGGAACCCTCAAGTGTGGAGTTGTGTTTTTGTTAAATCAGCCAGCAGGAACACAATCACACACACACACACACACACAATCACAATCACACACTGGGAAACCAGAACTGCGTTTTTTTTTTTCTCTCCATGTCATCGATTATTCGTGTTGAAGGCCGAACCGGAAGATTCTGTGTCGGACCTGATCGCAGTTGGCGTAAAGTCTCCTCAGCTCCAGTTGTTCTTTCAAATCTTCCGTGACTTGCACGACGGCCGTCGTCTGGCGCGACCTGAAAACAGCGGATTTCACACTGAGACGCCGGCGGGCCGGAGTCGACCGGCGGCCGCGGACGCCGGCGTGGCGGCGCACCTTTGGTTTAACACCTCCACCACGTGATGGCGCTTGTAGAGAGCCTCCTGGAGGATGGACAGCATCCTGCCGTCCTGCCGCAGCTCAAACAGCCCCTCCTCTTCGCCGCGCTCCGGCCCCTCCCACTTTTCGCCGTGCGTCCGGTCGGACTCCGGTTTGGCTGAGGCGCTTTGCCCTCCGATCAGCTCTCTGGTCTCCCTCTGAAGCCGGTGCTCTGCCTCCTCCAGACCCTGCAGCAGTCACGGCCGCACATGAAGCGCTTCCAATTCATGTACAAAATGAAAGGTTTACTTCCAGGATCTCCTACCGCGCAGTAGGTCTGGATGCTCTGGGCCAGCTCCTGTCTCTGCAGGCTCTTCCCCTCCCTGAGCTGACCAATGAGCAGGCTGTGCAGGGTGAGCAAGGCTCTGGATGTCTCCAAGACCTTGGTTCTCCTCTCGGCCTTCTGGTAATGAAGGGTAGCCATCTGCACGGCCAGGCCGTCCGCTTGAGAGTGCAGCTCGCGCTCTCTCTCCTTCCTCATCTCCTCCACGACCTGCCAAGATGGAAATGAGGCGTTTAATCATCTTGTATGCACTGAGACCACCTCAGCTGGCATTCGGACATGGAATGCGGCGTAGATGGCGTCGAGGACGAAGGTCTCTGCCAGTGTTTCATAGGGAAGTGTGTACGTTGGCCACTTCTTGGTTTCGAACTCAGCCTTTGCATCCTGAACGAGAAAAGAAAAAGTCTTCTGGACTTTTGAATGCAAATGTTCCCAAACCCTCCCCTACCTTGGTTGTGAAGATGCTCTCCATCTCCTTCTCCTTCTCAAACAGTTGGATCCGGTCTTTGAGCTTTTTCTGGAAAAGGAACAGGTCACACGCGTCTATTTTCTGACCGGCCTCGCTGGATTTCCCCTTGGATTGCGGATTCATCTGCGAAAAACATAACGTCCAGAGAGCGGTTTAGAAACGACTCCAGGCGTGCTGTTATGATGTGATTAGAAATGCAACCACTCTGGGTGCACGCTCGTCCAGCTACCGCACAATTGGGGCTGATTTCATTGAGGTTTACACTTGTGGTTGCCTTTCACCGTCTCTCATTTGAGAAAACATCCAATCCGCCATTATCTGTTGCTGCAGTTTGATTCATGTGGTTTTCTCCATTCGAATGACCCCCGGGGTTGTTTCATGGAGAAATTCAAAACAACGTGAGGCAACGGCCAAAGGAAACACGTCAACAGATTTCGATTGAATGCAAATGACGTGTTCACCGTTTGCTGCTCGCCGTCCTTCCTCCAAGCTGCCAGGGCGCTGTGGAGTTTGGCTCTGGAGACGGCGTGGGGCAAAACCAAGCAGCGGTCCATCACCGAGAGGCACTTCTGGAACTCCAGCTTCATTCTCAGCCTCTCGTCCTCAGACATGGTCAGCTGGGATAAGCATAAACACCTGAGAGCCAAACAGAAACCGGACGGATAAACACACCGGGTTCTTCCTGCCTGGGCGGCGCGGGGATCCAAGAAACCTGCTGCTTTCCATTTCATCAGTCATAATCGAGGGCGAGAGCAGCCAACGCGCCGCTATGAGAAGCACAGCTAATATATGATCTCAGTGGCAACTGATCTATAGATGCCTTGTCTAGTTTTCCACCAGCCATCACAGTATTCCAGCGCGCAGATTTAGCCAAGGGAACTTTCTTTGACTGACTTTCCGTCAGCCGTCCTCGTCTCAAGTTAGCATTTCAATGTGCCTCCGTCTTTTACGCTCTCGCGTGCAGGTCGAGTCGGTTCCTATATTTTAATAAAGTCTAATACATTTAAGTCGACAAAAACTCTGAGCATTCGTTTTATGATTAGTCAAAGCTGATGGGAGACGCTTTCCAATAATGTGATTTGTTGGTATTTTCAGAACCGTAAGTGAAAATGCAGAAGTGCGACGGTCGTTGCTCCAGAGATTGTAGAACAAAAAAATAGGAATCGTAAATAAAGCCTCGACACGAAACCCTTGCGCCTCTCAGCCGTCCTAATAAGCCACAGCATTTTCTCCCCGTCCCCACTTCAGGATTTATGTCATAACAGATAAAGCATATGTTTCAGAATGTGCCCTTGGAGATAATCATACTAATACCGGAGCACAGACCTTGCAGCTCCCGCTACAGTTTTACAAATCAATATCCATTATCAGGAGCCTTTTCTGTTGCTCCCTGTCTCTATCCCGCTCTCTGAGCGAGGGCAAATAAAAACCATATGACTGTCCTCGGGTTCCAGCTCCCGACCATTGGACCACCGTTTAAAACGAAATAAAAATGGATTTTATTAAACAGCCATCAATAAATCCCGTGCAGAACGGCGGACTGGAAAAGCTTTGTCTGTGCGTCTGCGGCGGGTGAGCGGTGAGAGCAGGTAGAACCGCTGACCTGAAGAAAGTTCTGCAGCGGGCCCTGAGCTCCCTCTGCTCCTGCAGCTCTCGCTCCATGGCTTCCTGCAGCGCTTCCCTGGTGCAGCTGAGGGTGTGTAGGGCGGCCTTGCCTTCCTGATGCAGCCGTTCCTGGCCGTGCAGGACCGCGCTCCCCCCCTGCGTATGGGCCTGTCCGCCTCCCGCCTCGGGCTCTGCTTGTAGCTGCGGACGCTGCGGCCCGGCAGGCGGGAGCATGAGCAGCGTCTGGGCTGCGGAGGGCTGAATGGCTTTGACCTCGGCCACGGCGCTCTGGATCACACGCATGGTCACCTTGACAACCCAGGAATTCCCGGAATGAAAAAGAACTCAAGTTAAGCACAACGTGTACCGTCTCCCGCTTCTTTCGCGGCAGTAACGCCAAGAACTTCCTGAGTATTCGACATCTCAGAACGCGGCACCTTGCGGATATCGGCGGCAGCTTCCTCATCCAAGTTGTTGACGAGCTCGGCGAGCTCCAAGCTGTGAGCCGTGAGCAGGTTCTGCCAACAGTGCAGGTGTTTGTCAACTTCTATCCTCCCCTCCATGTCTTTGGAAAGGCCGAACAGATCCTTCTCTCTCTGCTTGTGCACCCTGAGCTGGAGCGGCGAGGAAGCCATGCTGACTTAGGTGACGACAACGAGTATCGAGGGAAGGTTAGTCAAAATACAAGACCTCACCAAATTGGAGATTAGCTCTCGCCTCTTCTTGATCAGTCCGCAACGCATGGCTCTCCTCTCTTGGCTCAGCACTTCATCCAGCCTCTGCCTCACCATCACCAGCTCCTTCTGGGCCTTCTCCTCTAACTGGTCGATCTGTTCGGTAGACACTGTGCTCCCTCTAGTGGAGAGCACAAGGCCATGATAAGCAGCTGCGGTACGAGCTTTGAGCTCCACGTTCAACAAAATGCAAGCTAATCACCGATCAAATGAGAAGTTAGAAGTAGAACCAGCAACTTCTCCCCTCCCTGACCTTTTGATGTGGCCGAACCAGCTCTCCAGGTGGCTGGAGGTGCCGGTGAAAGTGTCAGAAATGAGACTGTTGAGGCTGTGGAGGCTGTGCACCAGAAACCTTCTTTGTGCGTGGCGCTCGGCGAGCACGTAGCGCAGATTGGCAAGGACCGCGTCCAACACCTCCTCTAGCTGATCCTGGGCGGAGAAAGAGACACAATACGCACTTCAACCCAGCCCTGCTTTGCTGAGGAAGGGTGAAGACCACTGACAACACTCGTGAAATAGCTATTTACAAAATACGCACTCGGTGAAAGATGAATTGCAAAGTACACAACGTGAAACAGATTAACTTCACATCCAAATCCAGTGTGATTTGAAATCAATCCGTTCAGATTTTTCCCGCAAAATAATCTGAAGTCCATAAAATGAAGGGATATGAGGGAATATATTCTAAACACCAGATTAATCTGCATGCACGCTCACAGGAGTGGTGCCAATCAATCACTATTGATTTCAAATGAGTTACATTTGAGTGACAAACTCCATCATGTCAATGATAAAAATAAAAAATCTCTATGTTGGTCGCTCACCTGATACTCAAAGTAACTGTGCTGTAAACGTTTCGCCGCGCTTTTCTCCAACTCGCCCATCTTGGTGGCTTCCTCCAGTTCCTCGGAGAAAATCTTGTGAAGCTCCACCCGCCTCCACTCTATGATCTGCCTCTGGACCTTTGCTGAAGCCTCCTCGTGTCGGACCAACAGGACGCGCTGGAGCCGACTCTGGCTCAGCTTGTGCAGCTTCTCCAGCAGGACGCTGCATCGGAGGAGCTCCTGCGGACAGCAAACAGGCAGGTACCTCAGTTGGCATGTATAGAATGCATGGCTGTCAATGGACTTCAAGGCTTAAGATCTTTGATCAAACCTTCTCCCTCAACATAAAATGATCTGTGGTTTAAAATAAATTGAACAATCCACGGCCACGCTGTGAGACTTAACGCTTCGCATTCGGCGCTTTGAGACAAATTCCCATCAGATACTCGGCAGCAATTTAGTTGACCTGATTCTGGCGTTCAGAGCCGAGGTGTCACGGCTACCTGCTGATCTGCGTGCTGACAAAGCTGCTCTGCCTGGGCCTTCTCGGACGCTTCACTGTGGTGCTCCGCTTCCATTTCTTCCCGCGTCTCCAGGTTACACTGGGCCGCGAGGGCCGCCATGCGGGCCCCTCGCTCCTCCTTCAGTCGGCCCTCCATGCCCAGGAGCTGTCCGTGAAGCACGCTGAGAAGCCTCTGCTGGGCCTGGCCGGTGGCTTGGCCGCGTGCGCGCAGGTCGGCCAGTATGATAGACAACACATCCTTGTAGATCTGAACCCTGGTGGCCTCCAGGCTATTGGTGGCATGAAGCAGCGTTGACATTTCAAGGCTAAAAGGAAGGACACGCGGAGTGAGCAGAAGAGAACAATGCGGTTTGGCCAACAGAAAGTGTCATCGGTCGAATCGGTAGGGTGCGGCATTAATGTTACGCGATAAAAACATTTTGGATTGGAAAAATGTTGCTATTTTCTCATCCTGAATAATTCAGTGAATTAGCATCTGGGAGGAACAGGAGCTCAGTGGATATTAAAATGTCCACACAGATTAATTCCTCATGCAAACATCCATCAGCACTGTAAATGCTGTTTCCAGTGACTATAACATGATGTTTCTCTTGAGGCTCATTTAAGCTCTCATAAATGAGACCCCCTCCCATCTCTTTAACCGCCATTGCCCACAGACTTCTCAGTCATTTGCACTAATGTGAAGCAAAACATTGCCTTGATAGAAGAGAGTGGAACGACTTGATTAGAGTCAACAGCAAACAAAGAGAGCGTGGGGGGGGGAACGGTGAAATCGTGTCTGATAAGAAAGAGGCAAAATGGGGTCCAGTCGTACTGGGGGGGGGGGGTTCAAATAGATCGGGGATGGACAATTCTTTCCCTTAATTCTCCCCATGAGAGAAATGGATGAGATATATGTTGTATTGTTTGTGTTTCACTAAACAGAAGACGAGATTTAAGACCGTATCCATATGTTGACACAATTAGATGTGCCCGTGTTTAATATTTAACACTAATAGCTCTTTATAACCACGAGGCACATCTTTAACCCTTCATGGTGATTTTCAAAGTAATGTTGCTTGAAAAGAAAAAAAGATCAACCACAAGAGGTTTTCAGTGTTCCTCCGCTGACTGGTCTACTCACTTCTCCAAAGCTTGGTACATGTTCTGGGGGTCCTCTAGCACCATGATGTCAACAATCTTATCCTCAAACGTTGCTTCGTCTTTGACGGCCTCGCTCATGTCGCAGTCGGCGTACTCCTGGTCAGAATCACCTTGGCTTCTCTGGTGGAGGAAAAGATGCCATGTGAAAAACATCTCAACGGACTAGCATATAATACATCCAAATGCTGAAAATACAGAAAAAAGAAGAAATCAATCATGATCAAATCTCTCAGCCTAGTTTCTTTCTTAAAAACACAGCAATGTAAGCCATTTAAAACACACAGATTTCATTTGACACGATACCTTTTTGCGTAGGAGGCTGAGCCTGGCTCTGGGGCCTATCAGGGTTATGGCCAGGAACCCCAGCATCAGCATGACCAATGACACAATGAACCCACCCACAAATCCAGCAAAATGCACGCCGTGGTTGGGATAAATCTAAAAAATAAATAAAAAACAGGTATTAGGACACATCACAAAACAGAACACATTATACGAGATGTGCCGTCCAAAGCTACTGCAGAGGTCCTCACCCTGTCAGTGGAGTTCACCCTCAGAGTTAGATTTGCTTTTAATGGACCGAACATGCTGACATCATTCTGCGGGTTCAAAACAGACAGATTTTTCTTACCATGACAACAACGACAACCACAAATGTGGAATGGAAAATATAAAAGAGTCATTCGGGTCAACAGAGGCAACAAGTCGGGTACACTGCTTAGGTTAAAAACATGGATGGTTGGGCGAAAAAAAATAGAAATACCTGCGATAGGTTAGAGAAGGTGAGAAAGGCCGGAAGATCCAGGACCTCAGTCTTATGACTCATTATTTGTGCAGTATAATTGACAACAATTTGGGATCCAGCTGAAACGTTGAATTCATTCAGTCAGGTCAGCAATGCATTAGCCAAATGTATATTTCCACATTTTCGCTTATTTGAATCTGAGAGCCAGACAAACCTGATAATGAATCGATGGCAAACGCCTGATATCCTCTTTCCACGACCGTCCCCTCAGATTTTAGGGGAACTATCCCAAATATGGAATCCCTGATGGCCACCTGAGACAAGTTGGTGCCTCCAGCTGGACTCATGTTGTGAATTACCAGGGAGAACGTCAGCAGAGGAGGACCCGTGCCAGTTTTCACCTGATTTGAGCAGAAGTTTCACACTCAGTTCCTCAGTCTGCCCAAGTTTTCAAATTGGAGATATTATATTGTTGTACCTGTGCGCACTTTTGAAATTTGACCCCAAAGGAGGACGGTGGCACCACCGTCTGAACCTGGAGCAGCATTCGTATCAACAGATCGTTTTCAATGCGCAACTCATGGCCATTTCACGATACATTGTGAAAAGATGAAAACATGCCTTAAAAAGTATTAAAAAATAGTCACATGCTTTTTCTTTGCTACATGAATGTTGCAGAAAAACTACAAGAGCTGTTTAATAAACCATATTAAAAATTGCTGCCATGATTGAAAAGGGTTCATTCTGAAAAGCAAACAACATGAATGACTAGTTGCATGATAGAGCACTTGATACTATATTTCTATTTTCCACAGTCAAATGGGGATAACATGACGCAAATACAATACCCGAGCGAAGGTGGTGCAGCTTTGCTTTACAGGAAATAATAATACAGA
Organism: Fistularia tabacaria; assembly: GCA_901007705.1. Lineage (NCBI taxonomy): Eukaryota > Metazoa > Chordata > Actinopteri > Syngnathiformes > Fistulariidae > Fistularia > Fistularia tabacaria. The sequence continues at coordinate 69,049 of CAAKHD010005091.1, read as the reverse complement.
AACACACCTGGGGCAGAGTGTGGCCGGGAATGTACCGGGTTAGAGAACTCCTGCGACTCCGCGGACGAAAGACATTTGACATGTGTTTAAACTGGCTGAATAAGGAGTGACCCCACGGACCGGGAGTCGAGGAGGAGGACAGGGACTTCTCTGCAGGTAATGTGACGGGTCCGTGTGTTTCCATTGTACCTGTGGGCCGAGGCGGAGGGGTTTAGAGCAGCTTGTGTTAGCGGTATTATAAACGCTTAATGTGACAATACGTTAAAACTTGTATCCATACAGAGGATTTGGGGCCCAGGAGATTTCCAATCCGTGCCATAGTGGTAATGGTGCATCCTGAGGAAGCTGGGACACTGGTTGAAAAAGATAAAGAAAATTTACTTGAAAATTCTTGAATGATATTCATGTTGCAATGCTAATTTCAGAGAAGAGTGGGGTGTTTCGGCATCCTTATTCGTTATTTTTGTTAAAAAAATTCATAAACAGCCTTGGGCAAGCTTTCCTGCGGGTGACAAAAGAAATGTGGGGGCTGAAAGCAGGTCAAATGAGTAATAAAACAAAACAAACAAACGATAAAACGAGAAGTTTCTGGCAGCTGTCAGTCATCCAGGTCATGGTTAATTCTTGTCAAAATCTTTTTGTGGCAACTGCACTTGAATCTCTCCCCTTGACAATGTTTCAAACAATTTCAAGGGAAGATATTCAAGTACAGTTGCCACAAAAAGATTTCAAGAAAGTTAATTATTTAGCGCGCTGAGGCCTTCACGAGAAAAGATGCACCTCCGTGATCCTCTGGTTTGGTTCGGCCACCAAACTGCCCTCCACTCAGGACCTGAATTCCTCCAGAGTCAGGAACCGGGAGGTGAACAACTCCGCAGACCCTTCACACAACCTGATCTCCTCTCTGGAAGGAGGTGCGGATCACTGAATTCCAGCACTAGTAGACACAGGAGCTTTTCTCCCCCACACACCATCACCGCTGAACACACGAATCCCCCAATACAACACACATGTTCCTCTGGTGGATAATATATATATGCAGTGTGCATAATATGCTCTGGTGCAGCCGCTGTTTGCCATCATGTCAGTGCAACCAGAGTCGAATCTCTTGCAAATGTGGCCAATAAACCTGATTCTGAAAACTAAGTAGTTTTAAACTACAATGATTTTGGATTAGATTCCACCTTATTGACACTGCACATGTTCAAGTACAGAGCAACAAAATGCAGTTTAGTATGTGCAAAAAAACGCAGGTGCAGATATTGTAAATAAATTAATTAACAGTATGTAACGGTAAGAGTATTTATTTTGTTTTGTTTGTTTTTGTGTGACTTTAACCCACTGACCTCTCCTGTTTGTGGCGGCTGAGTCGCATCCCTGGATGTCCCGTTACAACAGGAGCCGAGTCCGCCGCCGCTGCCGCCGCCGCCGCCCCCACCGCTGCAGCTCCACGAAGCCGACGTTTCCCGTCGGGTGACGCGGTGACACCAGCGGGAGGACGAGGCAGCCGGGGGTAAAAACAACACGGAGATATTGAGTAAAAAGGGCCATATTACCGCGGCCGAAGGCGCCTGAAACATCCGTGTTGGATCTGGAGAGCCGCTAGCTAACTCGCTACATTGCCCCCGATTTCCATGGGACCCCTCCTAGAAGTTAACACAGCAGAAGTGATAAAAACAAAACAAAACCCTACGATTACGATTGTGATCTGACTTTTCTATAATTAAAAAAAAAAAACATTTACATCCACAGAGACAAGTTTTCCACCCGTCTTTCAACTTCTTTACTTTTCCCGAATCTTGGGGAGCTCAGCCAGTCACTTTCCCAAGTTTGTCAAGAACGGCTTCTCCGGAAGCGCCTTTCAAAGTAAAAGTCAATTGAAGTCGCTGTTCGAATCTTGTTAAAAAAGCGATGTATTTTATATTCAATAAAAATATCAACAGTTGTGTTTTATTCCAGTTTTGCTTTCTGTGCCACCTGTAACGTTATTCCCTTCCGAATTTACGTGTAAGAACATATTTTTGCTTTTATTTTGAAGGCGATCCCATTATTTCCCGACGAGTTGGACCGAGCGTCCAGAGTTTGTCGTCTGTTTAAAAACTTTTTTTAACCGTAATTTTATTCTTTTGAATTTAATCCCAAACGTGCCTTTTTTAAATATTATCATTTTTTGGTAACAACGGGAAAGGAAATTAAAAAAAAACAGCCTCCCGGTCGTGAGAAGCCTCAACGGGAACAGTCACTGCTAACTTTAATTTTCTCCAGATGATGGGTTTTGCTAATGCTAACGTAGCGCGGTGCGCAGATTCCTTGCTAGCCGAGGCGCCGCTGCCCCGGGGCGACGGCGTTTGACGCGCCGGGCGGAGACATGACGGAGCCGGGGGGGAACCAGGGCTGCGGCACCGACCTGCTGGTCAGCTTCGCCGAGTCCTTGCACGTTTACCCCCGCTTGCTTGCAGCGGCTGCGGTCGGTGGAGGACTGTCCGGAGCGTTAGCCGCTGCCCTCTTGTATGTCTTCTGCTTAAAGCCTTTGCTATTGACCAGACAGGTGAGCACCCCGCCGCGCCCCCAGAACACCAACAGTGATCTGTATTCACACTTTCAACCTTTTGTTTTTAAAATGCATCACACTTCTAGGGTTACAATGCAAGGAGGTTGCTGGAGCCTGATGATGGAGAAGTGGAAAACAACCAGAGCGACTGTATCAGCAACAGCAGGAAGGAGGATCCGAGTGGCGCAAACGCTGATAAAGTATATATAGTGTTTTGACCCGCACACTTTCTGCATGTATTGCAATATATCGATTTATTGCAACCTGCTAAGTAGATGTGACGAAGTATGCCATCCAAGTGTTTACAGCCTGGAAACTTTTACAATGAAATTCTTATTTTGCTGTCCACTGTGAAGCCAGATAGGTAGCAATAAATACATGCTGTTGCAGCCAAATGTAAACAGTGCAAAGACATCTAAACATGTGCGAGTTGAAAGAAACAGTGCACGAGCATCTGGATATGAATTGGAGGTGCAGAACTCAATAACTTTCCCTGTGGGCCACTTCAACGTTACATGGGGTTGACTGGTTAACTTATTACTAAACATGCATTGTTTACTCATTGACCAGGAGAAGAGGCAGTCACCCATCATGAATAGTGATGTGGCAGCATTTGCATCCAGAGCTAAAGTGGTGTACCCCATCAACCAAAAGTACAGAGTAAGTTCATCGTACTCATAAAGCCTTCAGTCAGATCTCTCGTAAAAAAGTAAAATTCTTCAGAAACCTGTTTGTGATTTTTCTCTGGCCCTCATGCCGCAATGGCAGAATCACTTCAAGATGTTGTGAGCGGACTTGGAAATCGCTCAGGAAAATCCTGCGCAAATGAAATAACAAAACAGAACGCACTTTGACTCACGTGTGATGGGACTTGTTTTGCTCCTCTCGCTGATTTTTTTATAATCATTGGAAAATGTCTATAAATAATACTGCAGAGGTTGCAGTCTGGAAAAAATAATGTGGAAAACATTAAAAAAAAAGACATGTTTTTTTTAAACTGCTCCTGGTTCATGACTGTCCTTAAATGTTTGGAAAATTGGGCCACTTGTGTTTTCAAGACTTATTATATGGCTGTAATGAAACATGAAGTACAAACACACACACAGTGATTGTGTTTAAGGATATTTTAGCACTTTCATAAACTGATACCGAGGATTTAAGACTTTGACCGTGCTGCTACTGTTCATATTGCTGCTATTATCTATCTCTGTTTATGGCTCTCCCTATTTTTGGAAGGTTGTCGGATATCTCAAGTTTTGTGCCCTAAAAGCTACTGATTTAAATTTCGTTATGCCTCACATAAGGACAGTAAAGATCCCTGATTCTTTATATATGCAGTTGATTCTTTATCCGAACAACTCAGATATGTTTTGTAATCAGACTGAATGTGCCCGGCAGCCTTTGGCAGATGGAGCCTCCAATCCATCACTGCATGAGTACTCCAAGATGCCGACTATGCCAAACGAGGACTCCTCCTCCTCCACGGACGGAGAGTCTCTGAGCCAAGAGCAGGACAACGACGACAGCAGCCAGTTTATCTGTTCCTCTCTAGTTCCCAAGAGCCTACAGAACCAGACCTTCATCAGGGTCTCCCACTACCCTCACACACTGACACTAACAGGGTGCGAGTCTGGCTAGTTTGGACTGAGCTGAAGGCGACAGTGCATGAAAAACTCATTATTCAAAGCTTCGTCTTTCCCCTTAAAATTGATGATCCTCTGGTGTGATGTCTCCGCAGTTTTGAAGGCAGGATCAGCCTCTTTTGTTTAGCTCTGCAAGATGTCCAGCACCTTTGCTTTCAGCTTCAGGAAGAAAAATATCAGGTGACTTTTTGTAGTTTGCCTTTCTCGCTGTGTTAGCATCCACACATTCAGTCTACGAGCTACTGCTTTAGCTATTATTGTCAAACAACAGCTCTGCTAATAATTCAGCCGTTAAAAGCAAAGAAGGTTAAACTTTGATTGACACTGTGATGTGTGAGGGGAGTTCAAGTCTTCACATTGAAATGTGTGAAATTTCACAAATTCCGTTCTTGTCTTACCCTAGATTTTCCTTCAGATGGTGAAACTGCTGTTCAGCTCACGCTTTCCAAAAGACAAAAATGATGCTGATTTCTGCAAGAATATTCTTCAAGTGCAGCAGAAGGTAGGGTCCAACAGCGGACCGGAAAGCGGCGTTTCATTTCTGCAATGGCTCTTCTGGTCATTTTCCTGTTTATCAGTGTCCAGTTGACTCCTCTCCTAGCATTTTACAGTTACATTAAAGTGTTGGATTCATTTGAAAATGTTGTCATTTTAGGAGCTCGAGGAGCTCAAGAAACAGCTGCCTCAAGGACTTGTTGCCAGTGAGAGTAATGTTGATGCTCCATGCACCTTGGAGGAAATAGAAAGAGCACAGAAAGATCTTCTTGAACGTGGCCTACAAATGGTAAAAGTGGAGCAAAAATCCTGAAAGGAAACCACGCTAAGTCCTTTTCAGGTCAAGAAGGACCTTTCTTTTTTGTTTGCACTGACCGTGAAATACACGTCTGTTCCCCGTTGCAGTCCAAATGTTTTAGCAAGCAGGTAGAGGAACTGTGCCAGCTTCTGCTGAGGAGGACCAGCAGCTTCCCTCCAGAGGAAGCCCAAGAAATCACCACCTCCGTCACTCAGACTCTTCTCTCAGTAGAGAATCAACTCATGAAAATTCAAGCGGCCGATCTAAATGTAGGCAGCCCAGGCTGTCACCTCACTTCACATCGACAAAGACACTCGACAGATGAATTCAAATTCGTTCCTTTTTTTTTCCCTCATCTTAGAGGATTCACCAGAAGCTGCTGTGGTGGGAGGAGGTGACGGGCCTTCTGCAGTCTCAGCCTGCCCTGCTAAGGCAGGAGGTGTCGCTGAAGCAGGGCTTGATAGCGACGACACTGGAGCAGCTGACGAGCGACGATGTGTTGACCTTTAGCCACATGGAGAAGATACTCTCAGAAGTTCAGGCTGCCCTGACAGAAGGCCTTCAGCAGTGCGGCGACGGTAAGACGTGTAAAGTCACCTGGCTTTCAGTGATACCGTGTAAAAACCGTTGCAGTTTTGCAACAGACACCTTCTGATTTCTTGATGGAGTCACTGCTGGCACTTAGCCGTGGACATTATCTAGCCTACTTTTTAATTTTACATGACACGCTCTCTTGAAATAGAGTGTTTCGTAGGAATCTACTTTAAATAAGGCCAGGTTTTCTCAGGACAGCGCTGCGTATCCTGTCGGCTACAGCGTCATTTATCATTACAGCGCCTTTCAGCAGAAAAAAACCCACCCTGCAGTCCCCATACCATCGATGAAAAGGCTTTTTTTTCTGCAATGATGCTCATCATCCTGACAGAAAGAATACAACAAGCAGTCATTCACTCCCAGCAGCCTCTTTAAACTGAAGGGCAACACACGGTCAGCCTTAAAATGATAATATATCAAATATAAACCTAATCCTTGGAGGCTGTCAGCATTATTGACCCTGAAGAAATGGTCAGTCACATGCGTACGCCAATTGCAAAATACAGCTGCTCTATATTCGCTTCATATTTTAAAAGTTCAGTGATTACCTTGCAGATCTCACGAAGAAAACCAAGGAGCTCTTGACTGAGAAGTGCAGCAAAATGGAGTCCAAGAAAAAGAAGCTTCAGCGAAGCCAGGCCAAGGAGAAGAGCCAGGCGCTGGAACAGAGACAGACTCACGGTGACCTCCAGCAGCTCACAAAGGTCAGAGCATTTGGATCTGCCAGTGTCGTTACACAATTAGGATGCTCAGCGGCTTGATTCATTACTAGTCACGATAATGCCAAAATCCCACTTTTGCCATTTTTAATTGTTTTTTTTTTTAAAATCACATTTTCATCTATAAATTATACTAATTTGTGGTTGAGTTTTCTGGATTTGCTAACAACATACAATATATATCAATGATTTCAACATTCCCATCAAATATTAATGAAATGATCCTCTTGAAAAAGTTTTTAAAATGTCCTACATATGAAACCTCAGAGGCTTCTCGGCCAGAGCTTTAATAGCTTAGCTGTTGAAACCCGTTACCTGATTAATGGCAGGATCTGATGCCTGAAAAGTAATATGATCTGCAGAGAGGTTGTGTTCCCCGAACGTGAACATGCAGTATGCCAGATACGACAGTTGGCGTTCGCAGATCACTCCACAAACTGATCTGAAGACCTTAACCGGCGTAAATCTGACTGCAGGTGTACCAGGAGCTGCAGGTAAAGCACCGGGAGCAGCTGGCCGACCTGGAGCTGCAGCAGGACCACAGGGCGGCCGAAACCCTGTGCAGCCTCTGGGTGGTAGGAGCCACAGATTTAGTGTAACACGGGTGTCTGCCTGCGTCCACTAGTCGTCACGTTTAAGACGCCGTTCTTCCTCAGAAACTCCGCAGCAGCTGGTCCAAGAGGCTAAGAGAGCTCGCTAAGGACATCTTCATCACGTCCGTCCCCGCAGAGACGGAGCTGTCCGCCGAACGGTGTGAGAGATTGTGGTCGGATGTTGAGAACGAGCTCGTTTCACAGCTGCAGCGGGCGGAGACTTCTACCAGGTTACAAATGGAGAAAATAAAGGCTCAGCTGGATAAAGATCAGCAGGTAGACGCCACGTAGCGGCTGATATCCACACACCCGCCCTCCTACCGTTTGGAAGATTTATCTCTCTCTTTCAACGTCTAGTCTCTTCTTGTTACCCCATGTCGTCTGATAACGCTCTGATGATAAACTGAAGTCTGCGAGACACACACGGTCTTTTTTGTGTGCAGGCATGGAGTGAGGAGGTGGCTCTGGTGCACGCCTGCCTCAAACATCTGAGCGAGCAGCAGATGAAGATCCTGCAGGCCATGTTGGTCAGACAGAGCTACACACTCAACTGGTGAGACGCATCGAAATTACAGTTGAACCTTGACTTCCGAGTGCGTCAATTTACACATTTTCGGAGAGTTGAGCCGTGAGTCGGTGGGTTTTTTCGCTTTGTGATGCGAGCGGGATGGATGTTTGACACCCACCCAGGAAGCAGCGTTTAAAGACAGCGGGACATGCCGCCCGCCGCTAGGTAGCCCGGAGAAAATCATGGGAAAAAACACGAGCGAGGTGTTGTGGACTCGTCCAGGAAGAGATGAAGTTGTTGTTGAGATGCGCCGACGGAGAGCATCATCTGCGAGAAGGCAGGAGACATTTACGGGGATTTGGTGCAGCGGACGGTGAGAGCGTCAACGGACGAGGCGTCGGAAGAGTGGTTTATAGCCGGTCGGGGACGGTTTGATGGTTTTAAAAAGAGGAGTGGTGGTCACTCCATCACTAAATGAAGTTTAGCCATAAAGTGGAGCAAAGTGTGCACATTACATTTAGCAGCCAATTGTAGCATGAAGTGTGGAGCCAGTAAGTTGAAAAGAAAATCTCCTCCTCTGCCACCGGCATCTTCGTCTGATCTTCACGGTAAATACTCCTCATAAAACCGCTCTGTTTGTTCGGATCTTGTTTTATGTTTTTAACATTATCTGTGGTTTCTAAAGTAGATTTTTCTTATTTTAAAAACGCGTAACAGAACCGGGGGGCTGGAACAGGTTAACGCGTATCAAATCATTTTCATGGGCAAATTGAATTTGAGCATATTGAGCCACGAGCCCGATCACTGAATCAATTCAACTTCTAAGTGGAGGTGTTTCTATACAGAAGCTGTGCTCACTTCTTATTCGGGAGGTACAAGATGTGTACGATTTTCTGTATCCGCTGTTTCCATCAGTTAGCTGTTACTATTATGTTTCAGTCAAGTGGGAAGGCTCATCGAGAAGAAGCACGAGCAGCTGTTGGTCGCGGTGAAGCGACACTTCGTGACGCGGCACTTCTGTATGCACATCTTGAAAGAGATGAGGCTCTCGAAGCTGAGGGTTCTCTCTCAGACAGACTTTCGAGCTCTGCTAACGAGGGATCCCAGCACGAGCCAGTCTTGTGTCAACTCGACGCTCAAGGTGAGGACACGGCCGGCTCACGATGACACCGAAGGCTTATTTAAAGCCGGTGGACACTGTTTTTGTCGCGTGCAGAGCAGCAGCAGCAGCAGCCTGGCAGAGAAGCACCTGGCGCCGGAGATTCAGCTGTTGGGTCACAGCTTCAACCAGGAGTTCCTGTCCGAGCTGGAAACAGGGACTGAGCTTCTCCAGAGCCACGCGCAGCTGGTGCTGGGCAACGCCCTCAGCCACGCCGTCCACCAGATGACGGCGGTCCAGCCCTCTGAGACGCAAATGTCCACCAAACAGGAGGATGACCTGAAGGTAAGGAACGGATTGCGAACGTCATCCAAACCTAGAAATGAAACCTGCGTTTTTGTTTCAGCTGGAGAACCTGTGTTTCACCTCTAGAGCCACCTGACGGAGGCTGCATCGGAGAGCGTGTACATGACCAAGGACGGTCTCGCTGCGCTGGTCCGGAGCTACTATCACGACCTGCGGGACGCTGCCGAAAAACTCCGGGAACATCAGTCAAATGTAAACCCAGGTGAGAGGATCGCTGCGCACGTCGTTCATGAACCCGAAAGCGTAGGTTTGTAACCCCTGTGTTGCCGTCATTTATCACCGAGAACGCGCTTGTGAACGATGCAATTATTTCGCCTCGGCGTTGCGAACGTTCCCACACAGACGTGAGCGAGAAGCGCGAGAGCAGCAGCCAGCTGATCAAAGCGTTGCTGAGGGAGCTGGCGAACTGGGGGAAGAAACCCACGTCTGCGGAGTTCCAGCAGAGGTACGACAAAGCATCCTTCGATTTCTGTCTTGTTTTCCCCGCTTGAAGTGCGCCCTAAAACAAGCCCCCCCCCCCTTTTCCGACTGTCAATCAATCTGACCGTAAAAATGCGCCGAAAGACGCTTCGGCTTTTAGAGATGGTTCGCAACGCATGCTTTGAAAAGTCGCGCACGTTAACGAGAGACGGTAAAAGAATATGTCGCAGCCTTTACGATCCCGTTGCCTGCTCAGCACGCGGCTCGAGCAGACATGTGACGCGTAATGGAAGAGGACGGGTGGCGCTGAAGGCCATTAGAGAACCGTTTCGATCTCAAGCGCAGGGAGCGAGAGTCCGTGGACGAGGCCGCTCAGAGCACGGGAACAGAGGGGTGATCCGAAAGGGTGGGATGTGAGACGAAACCGAGCCGCAAAGTCAGATAATTCCATCACGAGGGGGCCTTTTGTAGACGCAACAACGGCAAAAAAAAAATCGACTTTTTCAATTCGTGTGAGCCGATGCGTTTCTCTCGCTCGCTCTCAGGGTGGAGCTCCACAAAAGGAGGGTACTGGAACAGTTCGACCTGGAGCAGGAGACGATGTGCGAGGAGCTACGGAAGACGAAGTCTGCACAGGATCGAACCGTAGCGATGATAAATACTCAGTTGCGGGTCAGTTGGATTTATCAACGCTGTATGGTTGAATCTCCTTTCAAACATTCTTCTTCTTCTCAAAGGTCTAGTTGCAGTTAGATGTTAAGTATGATTTCCTCTGTTTTGATCCAAAGCGTACGAGATGATATGAAAACTGAAACCCGGGAGAAATCAGTCGTCTTTTTTTTTTTTTTTTCTTTTTCCCAGCAAAGTGAATTTCAAAATCCAATAATGAGAACTCGTAGCATAATAAAGATTTTTCCTTTCAAATTACATTTTTCTCTATTTAAATACACTTTATATTGTGATGTTTATTGGAATTGGCATTAAAAAGATTTTTCCTTTCAAATTACATTTTTTCTATTGAAATATAATGTGATGTTTACTTGAATACTGGGTTATTTTTCTGTGCAGAAATAACACAAAGAAAGAGTGTTTGATCAAAACACTTTACCCACAAGACGATCTTATGAGGCAGTAAATTAAAGATGTTTTTTTTATTTATTTGCTGTGAGCTGTGCTGTTGTGTCTTTCAGGAGGCAGAAGAGAACTTTGTGTCTGAACTGGCTGCCTTGGCCCGGGTTCCAGTCTGCGGCCGGGACGCAGAACCCATCAGCGAGAAGGACTACAGTAGTGAGTACAAACAGACGCACACGGCCTGCTCGCGTGGGCCTTCTCCTTCATGTCGTTCTTCTCCGCAGGTGACGAAAACACCACCGTCCTGGAGCTGCTCGCCCGCAACCCTGCGTTAGATCCAGCCCTGAATCCCTCGCTGACCCCGACCGTCGTGACGCCGGCTGCGAAACCGGCCAAAAAGAAGAAAAGGGAGTCCGAGTCTGGTCCAACTTGAAACCTTTATTCAGTGTTATTTTTCGCAGCCACACGTCTTCGTCGTTTGCCAGAAGAAACCTTGTATTTTTTTTTAACTTCCTCTTCTTTTCCTGGTTTCTACCTCCATCTAACCCTCTCATCTCCATCTTCTCCTCTTGCTCTCCGTCCATAAACCTCCTCTCTGGTCTTCCTGCCTGGCAGCTCCAACCTCGGCATCCTTCTAACCAGATCTTCACAAACCGGACCTGCTTCTCCACCTTTCCTTTCCTTCTGGCTGATACTCTTTTGTCTCCGCCCGTTCCATCCTGCTCGCACACGTTCCTCCTCTTCATCTCCACTCGCCGTAGCCCCGCCGGTCTACCTGGGTCCCTCTCATTGGCGCTCACGCATTCGGTCTTGCCGCAGCTGACCTTCATCCCTCTCCTCTCCAGGACGCCCCTCCACCTGTCAATTTTTAAAAAATGTACTTTGTGTTTTGGTAGCAATGTCGTCGGATGTATTTAATTAAAGCGAGAGCTATTTATCACTTCAGACAGGAATGTGTCCTGTCCAATTCCAGACATTCTGTTCAAATAATGGATTAAAACCCAGGCTTTGGGTGATTAAAAAAGAAAAAAAAAACCTTTTTATAAATGTCTGTTCCCATCACTTTCCCTTCAAATGTGGCAACGTTCTGAAAAATGTTAACAATATCTTTTGATGACATTTTTTTTTATTTTTTTTTTTTTGAAAAATTCTTTTTATCCGAGTGATGCAAATGCCATCGAGCAGCACCGGTCCGTATGCATTACGGCAACTGCTGCTCAAACCGCACCTCATCCACCGGCATCGATTCTCAGGGATTCCTCTGAGGACGCCGGATGATGGATGTGCTCCTTTTGTGAGACGTCAGGTGAATTAGAAATGTCCGTTCAGATTGTAGGGGAGTGCCGGCGCTCCGATGAAAGCCTTCATCCTCTCTCGCCTAATGGGATTTTAAGCGCAGCCTTTTATGGATGGTAATGTAAGGTAGTGGTGAAAAGTCTGGGAGGCTGAAGTCTGGCGCACGGTTAACGTGTGCGTGCAGGAAAAAAAATTACCCCTGGAATTTATGGCGTGTCAATTAGCAAACATCAATTTTTAAAATGCTCTTATTCACATCCTCAGGCTGCACACATGACCGATTTACTCCCGCAGCACCGGTGGTAAAAAAACAAAACAAAATAGAGGATCCGGCCCTTTGGTTCACACTGTCCAGTCCCGTCAGCTGTCTCTCCTGACATCCATCACCTCGGAGTGATGCTGCACGGTGGACTCTCAAACTACCGCCGCTCCTCTACGGCGGAGGGGAAACCGTTCGGATGTGTTTTCTAGGTCCCGGAGGGGACTTGCAGGGACTTGTGGGAAGATGACCTGATTTCTAATTTTCACTCCTGCCGGCGCTGTGGATTTTTCCGCCGCCACAAACAACCGAAGCACATGAAAGGGAGGATGTCAGCATGAAGTGGCCGGCGTTAAAATTGGATTGTGGTTTTCATGTTTTCGGCGGACGCATGCGTGGCTGAGATTCTTCTTCACTAATTCAGGTAAGCCGCCGTCATCCTTCACTGCCCTCTTCCCAAAATAGCAACGGCACGGTGACATTCGGGATGTGTTTTATCCCCGGTCGCAAACAATCGTCGCATTTTAGTTCGTCCTCCCACCTTTTATTGTCCACCTACCCCTGGTTCTGTGTGGGGACTCACCCCGAGTGATGAAGTTTAAGGGGGTTTCTGCAGACGGTCGGCAATAAGCACCGTGTCAGGTCAACGTTTGAGGGCACAGCCTGCAGCTGTTGCTCGAAACGGGAGGCTGAAAGTGACCGGATTGAGGTGAAGCTGCGCAGTGTGACGGCGTCATCGCATCAGATGAGCGGTTATTTTAAGGCCCCCGAATAAGGTCGCCATCCAAATCATCACTCCAAGGGCTTTCTCCTCCACAGCTGAGCGTCTTCTCCACCCCGACCAGTTTACGCGCCGTTACAGAGCAGTGCAAAGTCAGATGCACAGTATTTCCGTGCATTTTAAAACTGTTTTTGAAGCGAATCTACAAACACCCCGAATGTGTATCTGTCATTTATTACTTTGCAAACCCGTGTGTTTTGTCTTACCTTGCGATCCTGTCTCGCTTTGCCTGACAGGGACGAGCCATGGCGACCCTGCAGCAGGAATACCCAGGGGTCCTATTAGGGATCCTGGAGGAACTGGCCAACATGCGTCAGTGGCTGTCGTTCCAGGACCTCTGTCGGATGGTCAGCACGCGCTTTGACCTCGAGCACCTGATCGAGCTCAGGAGCTTGCTGTTTGCCGCCGCCAGTCGGGACCCCTGTTTTCCAGCCACGCTGTTCAGAGACCGCGTTTCCACCAGAGGGCAAGGGCTGTCGCCGATCGGCGTGGCCGCTGACATCGTTACGATCTTCAATCTCATTCAAATGACGGGCGGGGCGCCGGAGGACAGTCAGCCAATGAGAGCCCACGCCGTCCTCCCGGTCGACCAATCCCCAGGACCCAATTTGCCCGGAATCCATCAGCTGAACGTCTCCGGCCAGGAGAGGACACGTTCCCATTCGGAGTCCGGAGGCGGCAGGCCCATCGATCAGCACTTGCTGTTTCCAAAATCGAATTACTCCGGTCGCAAGCGAGCGAGCCTCCCCCCTGATCCCGCCTCGCTTGTGTCCACCCCTCCGATCCGTCAGCGCGCCGTGTCGTTTGACCTGCCCCACACCACGCTTTTATACCAGAGCGGGCAAATCCCCAACGAGATCATGAAGAACATCTACCTGCCTTTGGAGACGGACAGTGAATCCAGCGGAGACTCCGCGGCCATGGAGGTGTTCGAGACGGAACAGGATTCGTCCGTGGACCAGAAGAGAAACGTGTTTAGGAAGAACTTCCACAACCAGCCGCCCCTCATACCTCAGGTGACCGTGAACAGCGAGTCCCCAAGTCCAAACAAAGGGCAGAAGAGCCTCGACAAATTCGATTTCATCCCCAATCCCTATCCTTCGCCCTTGGCGGCGCACCAGTCACCGGAGCAGCGGACTAAACACGAAAGCCTCGACGACCTGCAGGACTCGACATACTTTGGACCCGGGTCCGTCCCAGATTGGTCCCCGCGACACCTGCAGCCCCCGAGAAGCCAGAGGAACATCTGGAGCAACAAGAGCCACAGTCTGGAGGACCGGATCGGCCCGAGCAGCGGCGGCATGGGAAAGGAATCGAAGCGCGGTCAACTCCCGAGACGATCGACTCCCGCCATAAGCAATCTGGGAGAGTCCTCGGGAGCCGAGAGTGGGGACAGCGGGTTGCCGAGCGTGGGCGACGGATCGAAGGCTCAGGGAACCCAGACTGACCCTCCGGACCCCAGGCGCCTCCGTAGCCTCGTCCACGCAGACCGCCTGTCCTTCATGACCTCGTTGGACGACCCCGAGTTTTGCGAGGATGACATCAGTGCCATCTTTCGTTTTTTAGACGACATTAGCATGTGCGGTTCCACGGGGGTCCTGCACCCCAGCGACGGCTCGGGGGGCCTCAACCAGGACACCCCCGAGGCCAGACGCGGCCGCCTCGGTCAGCTTCAAAGACTCTTCCATTCTCTCGAAAGCAGCGACGACGGGCTCAAAGCCAGCGTCTGCAAGCTGCTGCTCCGGATGAGCCAGATAGAGCGACAGCTGGAGTCGCTGAACGATGTAAAGGCAGAGATCTCCCAGGTGCTTTCCGCTCTGCAGCGACTAGATGAAAAAATACAACAGCCCATTGTCGGCGGCGGACAAAGCACCGGGGGGCGATGGCTCGAGCCCCTCAGCGGCGTCTCTTCCTTTATGAGTCACCCCGTCACCCCGTCGGACTTTTCGGAGCCGCAGCCCCTGTCCGTGTCAGGGCATCTTTTTCCCGCGACCAGCACCAGCAGTCTAGACTGGAGCCGGTGGAACAATCCCGGGGAAAAACCCGAAAGCAGCAAAGGCCAGGCTGATCCCAAAGGCGCGAAAGAAGGGAAGAAGGACGCGCCGTCTTTAGGCGCCCCGAAAGCCGTCCCCGAGGACAAAGCTGGCCCCGAATCGAAACAGCAAAAGGTTTTGAACGCCGCGAAGGACTGGACGGTGTCGTTCTCAAAAAGTAAAGTCGGTAAATCCTTGCATGGAAAAAGCGGACAGGTGAGAGCATTTCTGCGGCGTCATCACTGCAGTGGCTATGGTATATTTTACAAAATGTCTGTGCAACTGTGCATGTGTGCTGGGTTTCGGTTTAGTGTTTAGAGGTGTTTTAAGCACTTCAAATGATGTTTAAGGTGGTATTTGTACCATGTGTGCAACCACATACCGACGGTTTGTATCTGCTGAATGCAAGCATCCATATCATCTTTAGGTCGCTAATTAAACATGTTTAGCCAAAGTAGCCGTTATCGCGTACTCACAATCTCAGGTCAGTTCCTAAAACCGTGTTTCTCGTCGTTCCTGCGGTGATTTGAAACGTCCAGGTAGATCAGTCCAGCAGCACAACCAACCTCCTCTCTCAGAAGTCCTCCAACCTGGTGGAGCAAGTCTTCAACTCATCCCTGTTCCACCACAAAGACAGCAGCCTGACCGGCGGGCTGACCTCCGGGAAGGTCATGGATCCCAGGCTGGCTGAGGGGAGAGGACGTCCCATCTGGACAGTGGATGAGAGGGAGGCTCGGATCTCTCCTTTCGAGGTACAGGTAAGAAGACTGTGATATTTATCGTGAAAGGACAATATCCGGTATGTCAAGCGGAATCCGATCAATGCCTCCAACGAGGTCCGATTCTGTCGTTTAATAAGAAATACACCTCGGGTGTCTTGACGATTTATCCAGTCCCTAATGTTTGCATACAACTCGAGTTGATGAAATAAGTTCTGGTTTGTGGGGGAAAAAAACCAACCCCAAAGCTTCATGTTGATGATGTTCTCCAGGGCCAGGAATCTCTGAACCCCAACAACATGGAGTTCTGGATGGACGACATCTACACCCCAGGCTACGACGCTCTCCTCAGGCGGAAAGAGGCAAACCTCCGTCGTGCCAAACTCTGCAAGTTATTTGCGCTGGTTGCCACGGCCGTGGCAATCATCCTCATCATCGTCATTCCCCTTTGCACCCTCGGCTCATAAAGCCCTTCACGGAGACACTGCCGTCTTTTGTTTACTTGTTTTCTACAGCTAGGTTCTTGCACGCCATTAATCATGAGAATTATAAGCAACTTCAGAGAAGGTGACCCCGAGCGATTCGCACTTTAATGCACGCGGCGTCAGAATGGATAACGTGGGAGAATACGAACAGTAAATAATGACTCTCTCCTTCATTCGGAAGCGACAAATTCTCCTGACCCTTTAACCCCTCCTCTGTCATCCTCTGTTTTTGAGTTATTATTTGCGCCGGGTGCGAGATCATTTCCCCGAGCGTACGCTCAAACCCATGACACTGAGCCAAACTGTGTATTAATTCCCCCTTTGCCTGCTCTCCTTTGAAAAATGCGTACGAACGCGATGCGATTCAGCTTCAGCCTTGAGTAATGACTCTTTTTAAACGAGTTCTTTCCCCGGCTCCGGGGCCATGTCTCTTGTTTTATCAGTATATATTGTATATGTACAGTAAAAGTATACAGTATATATTGTACAGTAAAGGTTAAATCTGTATATTGATATTTTAAATGTATAAATGTATAAAGAGTAATATATTGTGACCGCAGAAGCACATTTTGAATTTGTTGCGCCGCTCCCGTATTTCATTCAAACAACCGGATACTCTGCTCAAGATTAAATAATTACAAATCGTATTTTTATAAAGTTACCCTTCGATTTTTCCAGTGTTACCGATGTGTCGGCCGGCGAGTGTTTACCGAGTGTCGGGTTTCCAGAAATGGATGGGCTAGTCCGTCTTTCGCCGCGTTTTGGCCACGGAGCAGTAAAGAGGAAGCAGTTTCCAGTAAACACTCTTGAGAGGGAGAGTCCCCTTGTACAGGTAATTCAATTGATGGGATGTTTGGAGTGCACCTTGGCACATTATCCTCTCCGTGTACTCACAGGCTTTCCCAACCGCCCGCCGATTTGCTAAGCAGCTTCATCCGGCGACCCCCGAAGCAGTTCGAACGGCCGTTTGAACCCCTCCCTCACTCCACGAACTCAGGAGACATTGTTCAACCAACTGCCTCTTTCGGTGCTGGCTGTAAAACGCTTCTCGCGGCTCGCCCGCTCACATGTACGCCTGTGAAATACCGAACGGACTCGTCTGAAATAAAAACGCTCGCTCTGTTGAATGAAGACTGAGCCTGTGTCGGGGACTCCTTGATAGCCGTGTTGATTTAACTTGTGTCTTGACATTGATAAGGATGGAATGTGATGCGTGACATTGATTTTTTTTTTTTGTTTTTTGTTTTTTGCGTCAAGGTAATAGAGCCCCCGTTCGATCATGTTTCAGTAATTAGAACATTAAAAACACCGGATGGCTCTGTGCCGAGTATCAACGATAATAACTGAAAGTATTTGGAAGTTGGGGGAGTGTGTGTATATCACCCCGTCTGCCTGTGTGTCCCTTATGGAAGCCTGAGCCGAAGAGGAATCCATTAAATTTTGGAGCACAACCTGTGGTGAAAACATCATTTTTTAAGTTTTAATCTCCTCGGCGGAGCCCTTCGCCCGCTGTTTGCTGCCCCGCGGTTTATTGCAATTGCACAACAAACTAAAATTGCTCCCAAGTTTGTAGCCGCTCGCTGTAAACCACCAAACATCGATGACCTCTCTGTGGAAAGGTAACCATTTCGCCTAATTTTTCAGGGTGTGCAGAAAGCTGACGGTAACTCTGTTTACCGGTAAATATCAGCATCCACGGGCAGTTTTATTATTGTGTTTACACTCATAAAAACCCGTGTTTTGTGTACACAGATCCGCGCAGGATGTAGAGAGGATGTGTTTCGCATCAGTGTATCCATTTAACTAGATGTGCATCTGCCAAGCATTTCCCACGAGGCAGTTTGAGGTTCCATTAACAATGGTGCCACGGAGGAGGCGCGGCACTGCTGTCAGCAAAATCTGCAGGTGCCGTCTCTCAAACCGGCGTCCATTAGAGCCTCTTAATACCTTTTAACCGCCGAGGTACACTTGTGAAATTTCCATGCTGCTGTCTTGCTTATTGCTTTCGGAGAGGCCGCTAAAAATCTCTCCTTTTTGGGGGTGAATGCAAATTTTTGTTCAGATATTAAAGCTCAAGTTACTTGCTTGGACTTTATAAAATTGCAGGTGATATATTCGATGGCTACGCGAACAAACACTTTGCCGCAATTTGATATATCTGATAGCGTCCTTGTGATAAAATGAGACTTTTACCGTAAATATCTATTTTTAGCATAAAACTTCTTTTTAACAAATGAAATACTTCCGTTTCCTGCTGGTGCTTTGGATGACACCAGACTGACCTTTGCGGGCAGCGTTTACTTTCCGCTCGGTACTGAAACAGGAGCAGACAATAGCCGGTGCATAAAGAAAATGTCTGTGGGATAATTGAACCGCAGCTGGATGACTGCACATGTAGGGATGAATAATTGAAAATGACAGAGGCCACTGGTTGACTGAGAGGTTCTATTATCTTAAATCGACTGTAATTGACATGTAGCGCTCAGATGCTGTATATGTATGTACATACACATAATACTTACAGAAATGCATATGTAATATACATGGTATTCACACATATGATAGTCAAATGACAGGCATTGATTCCAGCTCATCAAACTTGAAGATTGACCGGTGGAATATTCAAAACTTATGATTCATTTTCATTCTTTTTTGTCCAGGCGTTATGCAAGTTGGCCCCGTCTATGACACCCTCACGCTCAAGGGTTTACGTATAATTCTACTTTTGGTGCATATTGCTGGGAATGCATGCTCTGCTCATCTCCCGCTTCTCACTGATACTTGAAAGCTCTCTATTTTATAGTAGATAGCATTCATCTGTATAAGTAGGGCTTTTACACAGCACACCTGACAGCAGTGAACGTTTTAAGCAAATTAACCTAACGATCAAAAGCCACCAGTCATGCAGGCTCGGCCTATTTCTGTAATGTGGCCAGTGGCACCCCGGCACGCTGCTGAAGTGGTTAGCGCTTCCGCCTCACAGCAAACCACATTTCTGGTGTGATGAAGACGGCGGGGCCTCTCTGTGTGGAGCCTCCATGTTCTCCCGCGGGTCCGGACAAGTTTCCTCCAGGTTCTCCGGGAGGCCCGAAACTGCCCAGATGTGTGAATTACAGAGTGGCCTGGCGTATGTTTCGATATGACGTGTAAATGAGAGAGTGAATCATGGCTATGTGTGAAGCTGTCATCGACCGGCAATCGGCCCATGGATGATATCCTTTAGCTAAAGAATGAATGCTATGTAACGGAATTCTGAATTGACTGATAGTTAGCAATAATTAAATAATGAGATGTTCTACAATCTTAAATAATAAATAATAATTAAATAATGATAATTATTGAATAATTTGGGATCAATAAAGTACATCTCCTAGGAAAAGCAGAATATAGGAATAAATTACTTGTGCCACTTAAAAAGTGTGACATTGTGCATTATTTTATTGTTAAACTTATTTGAGTGTATTGAAGGGTGTTATTTTGATTAATATCAATGTTTTTGAGGTCTCTTCTTCTGAATTCTAAACCTCTGCTCTGGACCCGGCCCATACATCATTCCCTGCAGTTCCACCTCTTGGCCAGAGGGGGCGATAGAGAGCGACCCGTCGCCGACTTGGCTCACGAAGAAGAAAAACGGCGCTGAGTTCAAACTTTCAAGAAGAATGTGCAAACTTTAGTAGGCAGGTGTGGCTCGGCGGTTGTAAGTTAGGGATAAAACATCTGTATTTAACACCGGCCGTTACATTATATGCCTGTCCTACTTTCACCGGGGAGCGGATAGGTAACTTTCTCTTTTTTCTCTCGGTATTTTTCAAGTAAAGTTTAACATTTCTTAATATCAACACAAACCCGCTTACGACAGTGCAGACATTCCGAACGCGTCTTCGTTTATGTGTCAGTAAACGTAGCTAAAATAACTTTATTTATTTGCGCCTTTAATAGTTTTTTTTTTAAACAAGTAAACATGGTCGTGTATATTTAACGTGCGTTCCCACTGAGGAGCAGTGATTTATTTTATTACCGGAACCTGCGGAATGTACGCTAATCTTTCAACGCCGTTTGCAGTATTTAAGCTAGCAATTCAAACTAGCTGTAGCCATTTTGCCCCCCTCTCCTCTTTCCCCGTCGGCCACGTCAAATAATCTTTTTATACCTGTGTTTTTCTGGCCGTGTCGTAGTTCAGACGCCATGGAGTCCACCGTGCTGAACCTGTACAACCAGTTCCAGAGTCTGCAGGCCCAGGTGGACGGTCTCAATGAGGGCATTGAGCCACGTAAGTTGTTGCTAGCTTGTGTTCTGGTGAGGTGGATGGGTTTCAGTCTACTAGGGTAGAAAGAAGCTGTTGTTTGATTTACAAAAGACATGCATAAATAGCAAAACAGCTTCTTTTCCTTTGAGTCGCTCCCTTCAGGGATCTCCGCAGCCACTCCATCAAACCCTCATGTCCTCTTTCGCGACATCCATCTCCTCTCTGATCTTACTCTTTCTCCACATCAAAACCTCAGCATCTTTCTATGGATGTATTCACGATTCCTCCCCTGTACATCACTTTGTTAACCTGTTCACCCAGGTAGTTTTAATGTAATCGCCAAATTAAAAATGCAAAATAATGTAGAGTGCTGATACAAAACAAATGAAATGGCTACTTGTGTAGAATTCCTCCAGGTGGCACAGAATTTCGAGGATTGTCGCAAGAAGTGGCTGCGGGCAGGCGAGGAACTGGTTTCCTGCAAAGAAATCTTGGCCAAAGCAGAGACCGAGAAGGGGGCTCTGGAGGTGAAGCTGAAACATGCTCGCAACCAGGTGGACGTGGAGATCCGGCGGCGACAGAAGGCTGAAGCGGTCTATGAGAAGCTGGTTTGTGTGATGGTCTTAACTCTTTGTGCAGGCAGTGTCAAATACCGTGTGACAGTGTGAGGTGAATGTCAGAAACTAGTGAATGTCTTGGATCTCCAGCTGCCTGGACGGTGTGGCATTATCCGCACATCCACATTTGTAATTTGTGTGTGTGAGAGAGTTATCAATGAATTGAATGTGCTGAATTAAACTTAAGATATCTCCAAAAACCTTTCACCATATGATATCGTTGCCAAACTTCAAATGGCAAAATGCAACACATCGGTTTGTCAGTATTTTCTTTTTCCAAACCCCATTACCGCTTATTGCATGCGAAAGGAGCGGCAGCTGCAGCTGATTCGGGACCTGCTGATATCGGAGAACAGTAGCAGTATCCACTTGAGTGAGGAGCAGCGATCCGCCCTGGCCTTCCTGAGTGCCCACTCCCAGGCGGCACAGACCGCTAAGGGCAATCTCAACAGCAGCCGGAGGTCAGCTCGTGTCATTTGTCATCTCCGCAATATGTGCTTTATTTTCCGGCTCTCGAGGAAATGAAATGTCTTTTATTGCTAACAGTTTATGTCATGGAATTGGAATGTTAACCTGAAAAATGTATTCCTTCTCAGGGCGTATAAGGGTTTTAACATCTACTGTACGCCTTGACCTTTCCTCAATAACGTTTCGTACTTTATTTATCTTGCAGATTGGTGACTATAGATGAATCGGCATCCCTCATCTCCGACATCAGCTATGATCAAACCGACGACTCTCTGGTAAACTGGACCCCGCCACCTTAGCATGCCAAAAATATCTTCCTTTGTTATGGTGGATAAGACTGATTCCAGTGTTCTGAAAAGAAGCCCTTTCCTTTTTGTAGGACTGGGATTCCTCTGCGATGAAAACTGTAAGGCTAAAGAAACGTCAGAAACGAGTAGGTTAAACTCACCCACGTTTAAAGTTTGGACTTTTTGTTATAAATGCGTTTATCTCGGCCGAAGTTCGAACGAAGTTTATTTATGTTTTGCCACACAGCACAAATACGTTTTTCTCTTCGTCGCACGCCTTTATAGCCGCCCGTCCAAAGAGTGTGTCTAAAGTTATAATGCGATCCACAGCGTTCCTCCAGGAAACTCTCAGAGGTTCCTCCACAGGCAGTGAAGAAATCTCGTTCCACCGGACGCGCATCAGAGAGGGTAACGCTTCTGGTGCTGACAGCGCAATCATACTTTTTAAGAAGGCCGTGGCAATCGGGACTATTTTTTTCCGCTCAAATCCACTCTGAAAATGTACCTGGATACGTTTCAGATGAATGAATCAATTGTGACCAAGACCACCATCACTGTGCCTGTAAACGGGGTCACCGTCGAGGCGGTCTCCACCATTGAGACGGTGCCCTACTGGACACGCAGCAGAAAGAAGAGTGGTGAGAAGCTTTGCTTATTTTCTCTTTAGAAAGTCTAGTGTAGTTACGCACACTTCGCCGATGTGTTGCCGGAAAAGAACAAAAATTAGCCTGTTACGCGTCGACAGGTGCTGCGGTCTCTATTGACACGACGGACCAGTCTGAGACGGTCAGCGAGGCTCCAAGCACGCCGGGCCGAGATCTGCCGGCACAACTTCGAACGCCAAGAGCCAACGGCGGTGGAAAGAAACACAATTTCATCCCCAAAACAGTAAGATTTCCCATTTATCTTTATCTTAGACGGCATTTCCGCCTCTGCTTTTTCAGAGTATGGTGATAACGTTGGAAGTATTAGTAAGTTATCGCCGGTTTAGTCAAGGAATTGTTCCCCGGTTGAGAAAAAGTGAAGATGAATTTGATGAGTAAAGAATTGTGCAAAACAAACGTTTGTATATTTAGAGTGAAATGATAACAACCTCCGAGTTGAAATGCATATTGTGATATCAGCCCCGTTTATATGGCTTTGTTTCCGTGCGGGACTTGTGATTGTTCCATCATCCCTCGCGTGGCCGCGTCCCCTCCCTCTCTCAGGTGATCAGATCGGAGTTCTGCGGTTCATGTGGAAGAAGAACAAAGTTCGGCAAGATGTACCTCCGCTGCCAGGACTGCAGGGCGGTGACGCACCCCGAGTGTCGTGACCGCTGCCCCCTGCCCTGTAACCCCGTGGCCCTCGGCACTCCCATAAGGGACACGGAGGTATGGCTATCTCAGTGCCCGCGGGCTTGCGATCTTTTGTTTTTTTTCATTCTTTCTGCCGTTGTCCATAAATTCGCTGATATACCCGCAGAGCACGCTGGCGGACTTTGCTCCCGCCGCCCCTCCGAAGATCCCCGCATTGATTATCTACTGCATCAAGGAGATAGAAAAAAGGGGTCTGCATGAGGTGAGGCGGGTGTTTTACTGCTCGGAGATTCGGCCCCGGAGCACCGGACCATTCCCATCACACTCCTTGTCCGCAGGTGGGCCTGTACAGAGTCTCTGGCCAGGAGCGTCACGTCAAGGAGCTGAAGGAGAAGATGATCAGAGGGAAGACTCTGCCACCCCTTAACAAAGTTGAGGACATCCATGTCGTCGCCGGCGTTCTCAAAGACTTTCTCAGAAACCTCCCGGAGCCTCTTCTCACCTTCCACCTCAATAGAGCCTTTATGGAATCAGCCGGTTAGCGTCTGAGGCTTTTGACCGTTTCCAGAACTCCTGTCTGGATTCAAATATCGAAATTGCGTCCGCAGTTCACTAGAGGGGGGGATCTGTATGTACCGTCTTTCAGAAATCCAGGACGACGGCAACAGCGTTGCAACGTTATTGCAGACCGTCAGTGAGCTCCCCCAGCCCAACCGAGACACGCTGGCCTGCCTGATGATCCACCTGCAGAAGTAATTCCCATGCAGTTGCATTTTTTTCCCACGTCGAACCCCTTTTTATTTTTCGCCGTTATCGCTGCCATCTGTTCTCACCCTGTACTAATTCTATCTAATTACCCACCCGTGAGACAGACGGGCCTTAATCACCCGCTTGTAAAGCTGAAATCGAGGCGTATAGCGGGCGTGTAACGTCTCTGGCAGAGGCCCTCTTTCACTGTGTTTAAGCGTTTCACTCCCGTCTTTCGCCAGGGTGTCTCAGAGCGTGCACACCAAGATGGATGTGAGCAATCTGGCCCGGGTGTTTGGTCCGACCCTTGTGGGCCATGCCGTTCCCGACCCCGACCCGATGACCGTCTTACATGACACGGCCAGACAGCCACGGGTAAGAAACCTTTTTACATCGAGGGCTATTTTTTTCTTTCCTTGTCATCGGCATCTTGATGTCTTCAAATCCGTTTCGCTCCCTCCACTTCCAGGTAATAGAGCGCTTGCTCAGTATCCCCTTCAGCTACTGGAGCCAGTACGCCTATCCAGAGGACACGGGCAGGGATCACGGCCAGTCGGCCGACGCTCCAGATCAGAAAGGTAACGGCGCGGGAGGCACCGAATAATGGTCCCGGTGCGTTTTCGATTTCGACCCGGCCGGGTCGGAAACAGCGCCGCGGCGTCCGCCCGCCGAAGGTCTTTGTGTCGACCGCGTGGCTGGGATTGTTCTCGGGGTCTGAAGACCGGAGACGACCTCGTCGAGACGTCTGCGCGCGTGCTGTGGCCGGAGGCCGTGCAGGACACTAATCGTCAGTTTTGCAGTGCAGGGCAGAGTGGAGCATGGAATCAGAGCGCCGGCAGCTCGTAAACAACTCGTTTGTGTTCAGAGCTTTGCATGGTTGCAATTCTGGCCACAGAATTCATGCAAATCAGGTGTTTTGCATGAACAATTTTGGGAAGAGATAGCCGTTACCTGTCTAATAAAAACAGCAACTATTAGCTTAAGTAAGCTCCGTTCCAAGAACATGACTTCGTTGCCCCGTCGTCTTACGTAAGAATGGACCGCAAGATAACTGCACAATTACAGAACAACATTCAGTTGAAGAGGAAATGATGCACAGCGAGGGGTGGAGAATCAGCAATTCCCTCTACCTGTCGGGATCCTTTTCATGATGAAATCACAGATAACCTGAATCTCCCGTGGCGAATAGAGGCGGACAAATTACATTTCAGTCTCTACAGCTGCTGACAGCGGCGGCCGCACGCTGCCGAAGCTATTCCAGCAGCTCTCATCCTGTCAGCCATTTTTTATAACCGTGGGGAAAATATGGCTCTGGTTAAATATACCAAATGATTGTTTGCATAAAATCCAATATGTTGTTTTTTTTGTTTTTTTGAAAGCAAAAAACTTTTGTTGCTCCATGTCAAGCACTCGGAAGATATACCCTGAACTTCTTTTCTCTTACTAAATATATGTTTATCTTTATGGTATTTGTAGTCAGCATGTTGGGACCGGTGACCACTCCAGAGCACCAGATGATGACCAAGACACCCTCCTCCAGTTCCTTGTCTCAGCGAATGATTCAAACCCTCTCCAGCACCACCATGTAGGTTTTTCACAAACTTAATTGCCTCCGCCGAACATACCTTAAAACACTGGTTATTATAATTAATAAACGCAACCCCCCCCCTCCCCCCCGCTGTCTTTAGATTCGGGAGCAAGAGCAAGGGATCGGCCAGCTCGAACCGCCAGTGTAACTTCTTCGCTTCTCCGCAGCTGCTGTAGCGCCGTTGGGAGTTTGGCCATATATCTGCCTTATTTACTGCAATAACAGAATCTATATCCTCTATAATCACACGAGACATACTACTGTGCAATCTTAACCTTGACCTGATTATTGTGTTCTATTTTTATATCGAGTTTTTATTATATTTTATTCGATTACTAATGATTTGTCCCCGTGCGATTGAACGGCGTGGATGGCGGAAGTGACCGGTTGTCTCCGGGGTCGTGTGACGGGCGCTGGAACCGTGAGATTGGACGGTTGCAGGTGCTCGTTTGTGATGTCTGTGGTTGTAACCACAGCAACAAGGATGCGCCGATGCGTGCGGGGGCTGAAGCGAGAAACGCCTCGCTTATTGGCCAGTGTCTCGTTGGGCTTTGTTTTTTTTTTCTTTTTCCACAATGCGACAACCTCCTCTCCGTTATCTGAGTTTTGTTTTTATATTTATGTTGTGATGAAATCGCTTACCGATCATAAGAACGTATGTCCCTAACACACTGAATGTTGAGTAAGGCATTGTTTTGCACTGTATCCTAGCAACGCTTTGTTCCTAAACGCCCTCAGAATCCTGGAATAACGACCACTAGAGGCTGCTGTTGCACTGAAGTTGAAGCGTACGCTTCGGCCGACGAGGAACATCTGGTGATTTGCGCACAAGCCGCTGTGTTTAATGATACACAGACAGATTGTAAGGAAATTCCTTTGGAGTTCTTTCGTTAAGGACTTTGATTTATGAAGTTTCGAAGTGTTTTAGATGCACACTAATTGCTTAAAGTTGAGCTCACTACCTTTTCTTTGTATTGTTACGTCGTCTGGAAGACACTTTACACTCACGTAGACGCCGAAAGTCTTGCTTTATGTGCCAAAATATAACAAGCCTTGCTATTTTAAGACTTTTAAACTACCACAGTGTATTTTTTTTTTTTATACCTTCCTTAAATTTAAGGAAATAGCTATTCATGTGGGTTCAGCCAGCAGACGGTTGGGATGAGGTAAACCGGGAGCCTCCGCGACCGGGGTCTTGCTGCCGTTTCCTCCTCCCAGAGATCATGTGAACAGAAAAACTCAGATGGGTTGTGTGTACGAAAAACAGAAAATATCCATGGCTGAGCTGAAAATAAAAAGAATCCAAAGACCCGTCACTCCGTCTCAGATCCTTCCTGGTCTTGTGAAAGTAACCGGAGGCACACACACCTGAAATTTAGCAAGAAATTGTCCAACAACCGGAGAGAAGAGGGGGGAAAAGGATCATATTTATATCCGTCCAAGCTGTTAGAAACTGATAACGGCCTGGAGAAGAATGGGAATCCCGATTTCGGCTTTTGTTCCGAGCAATTACACCCCCATCGCGGCGCTCTCTGAAACACGCCGAGTAACTTTTCTCACCTTGACGTAATGAGCATGTCGGTCTTCATTCTCTTCCTCCCGGTGGAAATAAAGCGTTCGCCGTTGTTATTTTAAAAAAAAAATAAGTGAAACGAAGAAGACGTGGCGTCGGTCACTCCGAGGCCGACGTGGCCGCTGACGATTTCGGCTCATTATCCCAACAGTCGTTACCGCCGTTTGCGTGATCCGCAGAGCCGAGCGGGCTGAAGCAGTGGGGTTCACAAATTAAAAGGAGCCCCGCCTGGGAAGGCTAATTGACAGAAATATGCTTTTACTGTTTCTCACACTAGAATGTTGTTTAAAAAAAAAAAAAAAAAACGTGAAGAAATTAATTCTTTAAAAATTTATAACACATTTCAAACCAGGTCCGCCGCCGTAGTTTTGCTAGCGCAATGCTTGCTGGGTTGATGGTGTATACAGGTTGCCTCTTGTTAACTTTAGCTTTCCGCTAGCGTTACCTTTGCCTCGCTATGGTGTATATACGCTAGTAATGCTACATTGTGCTGCTCTTGTAATTTCGGTCCAAGGGAAAAACAGGGACTCATGCTAAGCTACGCATCTGTCCGAGGGACAACAAGAGAAGGCAGGAGTGGGACGTACACAACTTCCTACGGATGCATTTGACGCATTTTATTTAGCCGAGCTAAGCTGCTGGAAGAGCTCACGGATGCTGCTAGTTTTAATCAGACGCTAAAGCCAAACGCTGCGCCCACAGTTTCCTTTCACAAGCAGACAAAAGGTCTTCGGGAAACGAGTGAAGCCCGCGTGAAGAAACGCCACGGGCAGGAGACGCCGGATGTTCTCCTGCGAGGACGTCAGCGACCCGCTACCGCAGAAGAAGCGTCTGATGACGAAAGACCGGGCAGATGACGAGTCAGCCGCTCTGTCAGCACAGCGGCCCCTGAGCTGCAGTGAGCAGCCGATGACAAAAGGTGGAGCTCCTTAGAACGGCCGCTCTCTGTTAGCGTAACGCCGCAGTCGCCGAACGCACGCCGTCGACTCTCCTCATCTTTGTTGGTCTTCATTTCGAAGGACTTCTGTCTTCAGCGTTCTCTCCTCGCTCGCGTCTCTGCGGTTCAAAACGGGGTTTCCTGAACGAACGGGACCCGACCGAGGGCCAACCTTGTGACGTCCCTCCCCGGACGGCCCTGCGACCAAAACATGCTATTAATAAATGTTTGCAGAGTAGTTCTAAACCCTTTCCTTCCTCCTGTCACACAAACACACAGAGCCACGAATAACCGCCGAGCAGCCTCTCCGAAAAACAAAAATCTTTGAATTTCAAATCAACATTAATAGTTCATTAGCCAGAAATAAGGTCTCCCGTGTGTCGATCCGTCCCCCCCTCATCTGGGGAACGTGTGTTTGTTTGTGCCGTACGCTCGGCGGCTGCAGACATCAAACAGCTGGGCTTTGCGCGGCGCGTCTCCAGCTCCGCGCTCCGCCGCGGCCCCGGCGCGCCGTGATGGAGCGCCGCTCTGCTGTGGGACCGCCAGGGCCAAATGAATAACTAGCCCAATTAGCAGCTCTTAAACAAATTACAATCTAAACTAGTAAACACGCGACAACAGCGGTAATATTTAATTCCTCTATTTATACTGTGAGCCGGTGACGCACAGGGGAAGCAGGGATTCTGTCACCCCCCCCCACCTCCAGAAGCAATCAATACACTTTTGTATTTAAAAAGATAAGTTATTGCGTTTATCGAGCGGGTTTTCGGGGCGCGGGTTTTCCGAGCGTGTCGCCGCTGAGGTTAGCGACGATAACGCCAGCTCGGGGATGTCAACCCGATAGCCGCCGGCGGAGTTGACGAGTGGAAGAACGCGGCTCGTTTGTCGCAGGCCGCGCGCCCGTCCACGGGTTTTGTCGTTCTCTCGGGGGAATTCGAGCGCACCTCACAGATGTCGCTCGTAAGGTAGATGTACCGGCGTGAGACGCCTGGTGAGATGCAGCAGTTTGCGGTTTTCGGGTTTGCTTCCTGAGCAGGCTGAGCGTGTAAAAGCCCGCGAAGCGCTCCTCCAGATTTCTCTGTTCCCGGTGAGCCAGATCGCGTGATCAATATGCTCTCCATTTGCCGACTTTTACAAAACGGCGCCGGCGAGACACAAAAAAATAGCGTTCTGCGGCAAAGTGTTTTTGAAAGAAAACACACGAGTGGTTTTGTAATTCAACCGTGTTTTTTGTCTTTTAAACTGCGAATGATCGCGAGGCCTGTTATCGCTCCACCTTCCCTCCATCCTTCCTTTGAATCAAGCCGCTGTCTTCGCCGGCCGCCGTGCCGTGGTCGATACCTTGTTACCTCGGAGAAATCAATTATCTCAACCGAGCAGCGGGGCTAAGCGCGATAATGAAAGGACGCTCCTCCTTCCCCAGACGACGGCCGCCGCCGTTAAATATGAATTTATCAACCAATTTTCATTGGCTGATGAGATTTATGGTGCGAGTTCGTGTCCTCTTTTCCACAGAGGCGCGAAATCTCTTAACAAGTGTGGAGCGGGTGGGAAGGAGGCTCCCACGCCGGCCGTCTGCGCCCGCAAAACACGAGTCGGGAACGTCAAATAATGTCGTCATCTTCGAAAAAAGTCCGTTTTGGAGATTCCCGGGACCTCCCGATCCAGAACAGAGGACGCGTGAAGGTAAATTTAGAAGATGGACGACAGGGGCGGTTTGTTCCTCGGGGCCAGTTTTGGCGACGCACCACCAAAACGCAGAAAAGGAGGGAATTTTTTAAAACATCGCAGCAGTTCTGACCATCGTTGCTGCCTCTTGATATGACGTCCAATCCGTGCGGTGCAGCTCCCCGGGGAACCGCCCCTTTTTTGGGGTGATTCTCAATCAGTCAATGGGTCAAACAGGCTTCTCTCTTCACATCCAGAGACATCTGAAGATAAACTGATGGTTCTCCTGTGAACGAATGGTCGATGTTGACAGTTTCACCCGTGAAGCAGCTTAGATGTTCCTTCCTCGTGGCTCATGTAGCTGGAGGGAACATCTTTGTGTTTATCTCGCCACCCATTGGCTACCAGATGTACTGCTATGTCATTTTGCTAAGACAAACATTTATTGGGACGACTGTCACCTTCGTCATCGTCGCAACAGTTGCCTCCCCTGATCATTTTGCCAGGAATGGAAATACACGCTCGCAGCCAAAATGACAGGGATTTCAAGACAAACATGCATTAACCTGATAGCATTTGACCTTTTCCCTGCAAGAAGGCCGCACCTCCTCTGGATATCTCATTCTGTGCAGAGTCCTTGATTTCTCAGCGATAGCTCGCGCCCGTCGACGGCGTGATGTCACATATCCTTTTCTGCGGACATCGAGAGCGCTCATCACTGGTCTTAGCGGTAACGCTTAAACGCGCCTTCGACACGAGATCCACCGCAAAAAACAAATCTAAACTCACCATGACATTAAATCCGCGACGCGATGACACCCGAAGCGTGTCGCTTGTGTCCGGTCTGCTGCGTCATTTTGTTTCGGATGCTCATGAGAGAGCCGGTTGCCGCCTATGTTGCAGAGCGGGCTCAACGCGAGGGAACGACCCGCTGCAATGAATCCAGATTTCAAGTAGCACTCCCGCTAACGTCTGTCAAACGCAGCTTTGTTGGTTTCTGTGAAGTCGTCCGCTCTTCTTCCGTCTCCTCACCGGCGCAGAGATACTTTCACAAGACGTTTGTTTTTTTGTTCATTTTGCTAGCATGGGGGGGGGGGGTTCAATTTAGCGGTCATGTGCTATGTGTTAGCGGCCGGCGCAGCCCCTTTCAGAAGGTAGCGGATGCAGGTGAGACGCGTGACCGAGGCAAAGCTTCTTGACAGGCGTCAGCAGTGAGTCTCAGACAGATGTGGCGGAGAGAATCCACTCTTTTTCCAAAACAAAACATCCTTCAGAATCAGATAATGAATAAAAACGGAAATAATGTAAGTTATGTATTCTTTCTGTGCGGCCCGGTAACAGTTGCCCGGGGTTCGGGGACCTCTGATCTCGACGGTCTTCGTGCAGAAACGCGTATTTCGTGCGTGTTTCGTGCAGAAACGCGGTTTGTTTGTTCTTTTTTAAATGTGCGGTTTTGTTTACACGGCAGGGAGGCGTCTCAACACGCGTCGGACGCTGAAACCAAAGGAAACGGCTCGTCGGGGCGTTCGGTGAAATGCCACCGCATTCACCGGCCTTGTTCGTTTGTCGCCGCCGCGCCGCCTTCCCTTCCCCTCCCCTGGGGTCCCTGCCAGGGCCGGCAAAACGAGGAGGTGGGCAAGCCGGCCTCCTCCACCCATCATTTGGCTTTGTGATGAGCCGTGGTGACGGCTCGGCCGACGGCCGCGGCTAAAGAGTGGAAAAAAAAAAACCCCAACAAAAACAACCCAGCGCTGTGGCTGGGGAAGAAGAAGTGTGACTGAGAGCAAAGAATAGGGGTGGGGGGGGGATATGTGTGACTGACTCGAGCTCGCTCTTAAGGCGGCAATAAATTCCATTTTAATGGGGCACCGCGAGCAGGAGCAGGCACTCAGCAGTCTGCTGTGATGCCAAATTGTGCAGAATAAACAGATTTGCCGTGCAGCTGGTCCAAACACGCCCCCCCACCACCCCTCCACCACGAGCCCTTTCTCTCTTTCCCCCTCGTTTTCGTCGCCCTGGAACCCCCCCCCCCGGGTCCCAGGATGAACCAGACGGGTCGTTGGCAAATCATCGCAAAAAATATATATACAAATAAATAAAAAATGGCAGCTTTGGTATTCTGTGTTTTCTTGTTTTTAAAAAGGAGGCCCGAGCTGCGGCGCCCTCGTGGGAACATCGGGAAGCAACCGTTGGAACGGGGGTTTGGGCAAAGGGACGTGGCAGGCGTGCAGTCGACACTCTGCAAATATCAAGATTCACCCATTTAAAGAACAAATATGATCTCGCGTTCTGCACTTTTTATGATTTATTTATGATTTTCCCCGTCACAGGTGAGAACCCCAGAGACAGCTGGATCCATGCATGCAGGTGTGTGTTACCTCCCGTATCTGAATTCATATAACTGGATGTCATTATGTGTGCATATGTATACATATATATATATATATAAATATATATATATGTATAAATATATATATGTATACGCTGCATTCATGTGCGCCACCTCAGCATCCTTGTTGGCAGTGATTTGTTGTTAATAATGCGTAAAGAGGTTTCGAGAAGGTGTATCTGAACTTGAAGCCCCCCCCAACCACACACACACACACACACACACACACACACACACACAGACACACACACACACACACACACACAGACACCCACAAAAATACCTCCACACAAGTGTCTTGCGACACACCCGCCC
>CAAKHD010005091.1:26465-36966 GCA_901007705.1 Fistularia tabacaria | reverse complement strand
GTGCGCGCCCTCAGCATCCTTGTTGGCAGTGAGTTGTTGTTAATAATGCGTAAAGAGGTTTCGAGAAGGTGTATCTGAACCTGAAACCCCCCCCACCCACACACACACACACACACACACACAGACACACACACACACACACACACACACACACACACACAGACACACACACATAGACATCCATGCACGTGTCTTGCGATACACCCGTCGGCCACTAGGAGGCACTGTTGCACCCTGCAACCGCCCCCGCCCTGTGAAGGCTGCTCGCCGTTTATTCCACCCATTTCCACAACTCTATCACATGCGGTCCCCCCCCCCCCGGAGTACGGGCGCGAGATCGTCAGCGTTTTCTATCATGTGCCCAATTGAAGGTTTAATTTGGGTTTATTTTTTTTGACGGCACGTGACCGACGCCAGCGTTTCCTTGCGGGGATATCGTTGAGACGGTGGATCGGAGTCCAAACGGGCTGCGCCTTATCTTCTTATCATGTGAGCTTCATCGAGTGTCTGGGCTTCAGCTTCTGTCGATAATAATAATGATACTTCATAATATGCCGGTTTGCCGAAGCTCTGAGACCGACCAGTCTCTTGTTTCACCGGTGAAACATTTTGGGAATAGCGCTGCGAGTCCATGTCTAGCATATGAAACACCTTTCATGTGGCGGCTGTGGGTTCGCCGGTAGAGCGAGCGTCCCTCCAATCAGAAGGTCACCGGTTCGATTCCCAGTTCCTCCAGCCTGTGTACTAAAGTGCCCTTGGGCAAACAACGTCGCGCCTAGCGGTCTGGTTAGCATCCCCGTGCGAACCTGAATGGGCGAATGCACTCTGAAACCGCAAGGAAACCGCCTCATTCATATATGTACGGACGATTCGGGGTCTCCGAAGAACCCCCTGCATGTTTTTGCACCGCGGGAGGAAGCTGGAGAAACCCCACGCAGGCACGGGGAGAACATGGAGACTCCGCACCAAGCCCCCCCCCCGTGGGAATCCAATCGGCGACCTTCTGGCTTCAAGGCGGAGGCACCAACCACCGCGCCGTGGATTAGATGAGTCTAAATGAAACAGTGTTTTTCCACGACGTCGCCGTAGCATTCATGCTACGTGAAGAGGCGTCCCTGTTTGGAAAGGATGTCAGATCCAAACGGGAGGGAAAATTAAAAAGGCAGTTAACGATTGAAATGGCACTGATTCCAATCAATGGCTAGAATTCCTACAATTACGCCAGAGGCACTTTTATTCCGAAAAGCGATCAATATGTAAGAGTCAAATAGCTCAATGAGGACTCTTGGTTTCCTGCACTGTCCACCGGGTGTACTTGGAAGCGTGTCAGAAGTGGATTATTGGGTATTAGTCGAACGTCCGGCATTCGCCGTGGGGCTGCAGCTATTGATCAATCCAGTAATCGAGTAATCCATCGGTTATTCTGATGATTAATCGAGCGGTCGGATCAACAAATTGGGACGTCCTGCAGTTTGCAGATGTTTCCCGTTGAGGTGTTGCAGCATGGAGAACGTGCTGCTCACGAATGAACACACAGCACTTTTGAAATTCTGGTTAGCACCTAGCGTGGCGCCTGTGCTAACAGGTGAATGCAATCCAGAGTAAAGTGCTGTAAAAGTTAGGACCATGTAAGTTGGATGTGATCATTCATTCACAATCGCCGAAATCTATATCTTTGAGGGACAAAACAAACGATTGGCAACGAACGATTGGGAAAACACAAATCGCACAAGATGTCCAGCTGTAGCTAAGTCTTTAGCGCCGCTGGAACTTTTTGCGGTTCCTTCCTTTGCACTTTCGGGCAGCATAGGTGTGAGGCAACAACGAGTCTTATCATTCCTGTGCAACATGTTGTTGGCTCGAGCGGCTGCGCTGTTCCTGCTTCACCTGTCTTATTGTCCGGATCCGTTCACACACGAGTCATTGATACGTGTACGCCAAGGACTTACAACGATCCTGAGAGAGAACTATCAACCACCTGGCAAACATATCCTTCTCCTTGTCTCTCTATATGAGCTTTCCTGTAATATCATTCGGCACCCAGTCTGGAAGGAGACTGCACCCTGTTCGGCCGAAGAGAGAGACTTGAGCTCTCTACTATCTGACTACAGATCCTCGTAGACGCTTGTTGGCTTTTGCTGGTTGTTCATGTTAATTTGATGCATCATTCTTGTCCCAAAATCTTGTCATCCAGAAGACTTACTGCTGTCTTGCCTCCTCACCTTAGAGACTTTTGCCTCTACAAAAGGAACCGTGGACCAGAGACCTCGGGTGCTAGAACCGTTTTAGTTTGTAAATCGTCGGCCACTTAGCGCTGGTTAGCATACGCTAACATCCAAAGTATTGCATCGTGTTGGGGTTCTGAAACATGTTGAAGCGCTTCCGCTTTAGCCGCTTTCGCACAGCAGTAACTTTTCGGCTGTTTCTTGGTGCATCCGGACAGCCATGCTGTTGAAACAGGAACCGTGGACCTCAGCTCCTAGAACCATCTCAGCTCTTGACTCCAAGGTGGGGGGGTTTCTGCTGAAGAACTCAAGTGATGCAGACGATTGGTGGAGCTCATAAATGGCGCCCATTCCCAGATACTTCCCGCGGACCTCCATTTTTAAGAACACCCGTGGCCAGCTGTTTTCTTTGGGCTTTGGAAGCAGCGAGAAATGGAGCCACGAAGAGGTCCAAGCTCTTCTGGTCTGCTACACCACAGGGGAGTTTCCAGAGCTCGCAGAGGAACATTGACACTTTGGCCAAAATAAGCCTGGAGTTAGCTAACGGCTAACGGCAGGGAGAAGATGAAAACACCTCAACCCATCCGATGGTTGTTGTTCCATGAACGCTGTGGCAGCTTCCACCTCCATGCTGTCTGTTTCGTCTTCCTCCTCTTCTTCGGTCATTTGTTTTTGAGTGTTGAGCTTAAGCATACATGTCACACCGGTCCCTACCGTGCTCCCTCACTGCCCGTGGGAACGCAAAGCTCAAAGGTTTGCCTGGAGGAGGCTACTTCCTGGAATGGAATTTTGGAGCTGGACGGGTCTTCGTACCTTTGTGTCCCGGCCGGGCTTTTATATTTAATGCGACTTTACAGTGTCTCCAGACGGACGTGAGCATCAATGTTGACGTCTCTGCTGCTAATTAAGCCACATTTTAACTTTGGCACTGAACGCCTTCAGCTCGGCATGAGCTGGTATCTGTGGCGGTGGAAGGGGAGGGCAGATTGACCAGATGTCGTCCTGCACTCGGGTACTTTACGCTCCTTCTTCTTCTCGTATTCGCACCGCAGTCGCCTCTCCTTTTTGGATTCACCGAGAGGCTTTCATCACTCAAAAAACAAAAATTCAAAGACTTGAGAAGATTCCAGATCTTTCTCGCCTCGCGCTTCTCAAATTGAATATTATGATTAAAACATGACATTTTGAAAGAATCTGTGTGCAATGTGAGAAAAATCAAAATCAAGAGGCAGGGCTGATGGAAGCTCTTTGTGGGAAATGAGCAGGAAACGACCGCCGCAGGTCCAAAACCCACAAAACAAACAAGTCATCGAGAAATTTCGTCAGCAACCCAAAAAAAATGAAAAAGTTTCAACCAAAAGAGGAAGGAGGGAGAAGCTACCGGATCCTGTCATTTCAATCAAATGCACCAGATGCTCGCACAGAAAACAGGAACTATGACTACTTTTGTGAAGACCTCCCCTCCCCCGCCGGCCATGTACAGTGAAGGAAGCTGTGGACAGAGAGAGCCAGTCCGCCTGCTCGCTCTCCGTCCAGTTCAGGGAAGCACCATGGAGGAGATCCACGGTTATATGAACAGCCAGCGGTTCCGGGAATCCAAGAGGAACGCAGAGCGTCCGGGTAAGAAAACTCGAATCTCCACTGGACTCACTGATATTCCGGAGAGCGAACCATCCCAGAATGTTTTTCGTTGGCCCGATGCAAGTTTGTGTCGCCGCAGAACGACTCTTCCGAATCGGATTGGCCGTTTTGGCGGCGCTGTGCGTCCTCCAGGTCGCTTTCAACATCTGCCTCCGCCTCAGCTGTGAGTCGCCCGCATTTTGTCCCGCCGACCGGCGCCTCCCGGGAACTCTGCGAACGTTTCCACGCAACCCTGATGACGCAAACCCGCTCTTCTCTTCCAGCCGGCGGCGGGCGTGGAGCTTCGTGTCCCTGCAACGACTCTTTGACGCGGATGGACGATTTGGAGGAGGTCTGCCTCTACGAGGTGTATTTATATCTGGAGGAGAATTACCCGCTCTCGGGGAAAGACATACGTCAAATACTTCACTTGATTGAAAAACATTGCTATGAGGAGAATAATGGGTCCGGGTCCGAGTTCTGAAGGGAGCCGACGGTGCCGTCTCGGTTTCTTACCACCGATAAACTCAGAGAATTGTGTTTCTCCGCTGAGCTGCTTTACTGCTTTACTACTATCTCCATACCGTCGATGAATCCGACGAAGCAGGAACTGCAAGTCAGGACGGAGCTAACGTCACTGGTGGTTTTTCTTTTTTTTTTGCTCCTCGGACTGTCAGATAAAGAGTTGTGAAAGTGACTGTGTGCAATATTTGTCGCGCTCGCATCCTGTCTCTTCGTGCCATCTTGCTCCGCAGGGGGCCCGGTCTTCGAGACAGAGATGCGTGAGGAACGAGTAACCCCGCTGTAAATATGGAGGTCTGATCACTTTTGCGCATCTGGCGGGTAATTCCTCGTCACTGACCCGACGCTCCGACGGGGGCGAGCGGAACCGGGCTCCGACCCTCACCCCAAGAGACGTCACCCCCCGACCCAGGCCGGTGGTCCTCCTCCTGCTCCTCCATCGCCCCGAAAGCTCCCGCCTGAAGATGCCCATCCGTGACTGTAACGTCCTTCCCTTTTTCATTCTTCTGTCTGTAGCTCCGTGACTTTGTCCCGCACTGCCGTGGTTCAAAATTCATCCCAGCGACTTTGGAGGAATGACGATCTAAATATTCATCCCCCACCCACTCCCCCATTAACGCCCCGAATAAAAAAATAAAACCTCAGTTCGCCAGCTTTGAGCCTTTTTTCCAAACAGCTCAAGTGGGCTTTATGAGCTTAAAGGATTTTTATTTTTTTACGCGACAAGAAGAGGTCAGCGCGATCGCAGAACGAGGCGTGAAAACTTCCTCGTAAATCTGAGGCCACGCGACTTTTCTCACATTTAAAGATGCAATGATTGGGGTTTTTTATTTTTTATTTTTTTCAGGTTCTATAGCGCTTGAATCGTCCATCTGCGCAGAAGATGCTCCTTGGACATCTTCCACGCCGTCACTGCTGCTGAAAAGGGTCTGCTGAAAATCGAGGGAATAAAATGAGAATGATTAGAAATGGAGGCAGGATTCCCATCCAAAGCTTTGTGTACAAAGTTCTCCACCTTGCAAAGTGCAATTTGTGTGAAACCCGAAAAAGTCCGGAACATCTGATCCTGTCCGTCCTCCTCGCTCCCGGAGAGGAACCTCCACATCTTCATCCCCTCTGCATCCAGCTCCGCCTCCCGTCTTCTCCTCGGCGTCTCCAAACCTGACAACATGGCCGCCCTCGCCTCCCTCCGGTAGCTTCAGTAATAAGCCGACGCGGATGCCGCAGATCTTTGCGGGAATGATGGAGCGCCGAGGTGACGGCCGTTACAAAAAGGCCGGAGCGGCTTCTCGGTTTGGAATGCTTTGAAAGAACGGCTAATTATTTCTGCGCGATCTCGGCGGAGCGTTCTCCTCCGTTTCCTCCCTTCCGTCGAGACGGCGAGCCGGGGGTTGTAATTGGGCGGTTTGCGGCCGCTGGTCTCTGATGCTTGTGTAATTCCGATCCGCGGACAGGAGGGGCCGCGTCACACCGGGGGCTTAATGAACAAAAACGAGGACTCTCGGCGGAGCCGGAGCCGAGCGGACGGGGTCAGAGTTCGTCTCCAGCCTTTCGGCGGCTAATTGGCCGAGCTTGCGATTCCCCTCCGAGAAGGTCCCGCCGCCGTGACGGCCGCCGGCTCCCAGCCTTTAGCTTCCCTCCCGCGCCGGCGACGGGGCCGCCGCGCCGCCGACAGAACCGAGCTTTCAACAGGAATCATTCACCCATCTTGTATTAATATTAGAGCTGACAAAAGTACCGGCATGAAATATTCATTAGGGAGAGTCCACCTTTCAAACGCGGAGGACGGTTTTTATGTGCGTCGACTATATATAGTCATTAAGGAAATACCTTCATCTCTTTCTTCCCCTCTTTGTTTAATTATTCTGTAAAAGCGACGGCTCTAATGAAATGGCTTTGACCTTTTACCCCCCGACTGCCACGGATGTGTAGCGCCTCCGGGAGAACACGCCGACGACACCCACCGAAACAATTTAATCTCGGGCTCCTCTGGGGGGGGGATCTGAAAGGTGCGTCGCCGGCCCTCCCGCCGGTGGGGTTGCGGGGACGAGGTGAGATAAGACCGGCGGAGCAGATAAGACCGGACCCCCTCGCAGCTGCAAGGGGCCCCATCCAGGATCGGATGGAAAACGAAAGGGAGAGGTGTGTGTCCCCCCCCCCCCACCGGCGAGAAACGTAATCACATCGATGCCGCGGCACCTCGGCTGTCAACTCCGGTCCGCCTCCGCCGCTGCTGGAGGTCTGGGTTCCGACAGATGGGGGTTAAGTAGAGCGTTCGCGCGGGACGAGCCAACGCGAAAGGCAAAGATGGCGGTCAGTGATGGCGAAACGGTCGCGTCCCCTTCGATTCCGAAGTTCATTTACTGGCAGGTATTTCCTCCACGTGTTTACAAGGAAGCCGCCTTACGATTCTTACTCGTGAAAGCTGCGCATTCATCCATTCATCCATTCATCCATTCATCCATTCATCCATTCATCCATTCATCCATTCATCCATTCATCCATTCATGCATTCATCCATTCATGCATTCATTCGTTTAGTATCTAGACCGCCTGTCCTGCGCTCAGGGCTGTGGGAGCGCCGGAGTTCTCAGCTGTCATTGGGCGAGAGGCGGGATTCGTCCTGGATCACGCCTGTCGATCATTTTTAGAGACAATTCACTCTTTCATTCACACATCATTCATCATTCACCCTCTCATTCTCACTTTATATAGAGACGTAATTCACTTTTTCATTGAAATGTCATATTGAGACATGAACAATTCACTATTTAATCACAGAGACGTACAACTGTTCACCCTCTCATTCTCATGTTATCTATAGACATCACCCTTTCACTCACACCTTCTGGACAACATAGAGTCTTCCCATGAACCTCCTGCATGTTTTTGGACGGTTGGAAGAACACGGAGAACCCTGAGGAACCTCCATGCGGACATGGGGAGAACGTGGAGACAGAAAGGAATCCAACCGGGGACCTTCTCGCTGTGAGGCACCAGCATGCAGCAATTGAGATTATTATTATTATTATTATTATTATTATTATTATTATCGTCATTACTGTTATTATTATTATTATTACTAGTAGTAGTAGTAGTTTTATAATTTATTGCTTATTTATTTTTATTATTATTGCTATTATCATCATCATTACTGTTATCGTTAATATCATTATTATTATTATTATTACTATTATTATTAATATTATCATCATCATCATCATTATTGTTATTATCATTATTATTGTTGTTATTGTTGCTAATTTCATTATCATTATTAAATCAATAGCCTTCTTGATGTGGGTAGCCTAATGATGGATAATTCAAATATGAACGTTGGTTCTGATGTGGAATCCAACCTTCTCTCTGGGACCTTCTCGATGTGAGGCTGAGGCGCAAACCACTGCAGAGGCATTGCGGCAATTGAGATAATTCATTATTATCATTTATTTTGTATGATGGATTATTATTATCATTATTGTTGTTGTTGTTGTTGTGATTATTATTATAATTATTTTTTTAGGATCATTATTGTTGTTATTGTTGCTAATTTTTTTATCATTATTAAATCAACAG
Organism: Fistularia tabacaria; assembly: GCA_901007705.1. Taxonomy (NCBI): domain Eukaryota; kingdom Metazoa; phylum Chordata; class Actinopteri; order Syngnathiformes; family Fistulariidae; genus Fistularia; species Fistularia tabacaria. Next base: position 29,023 of record CAAKHD010005091.1, on the reverse strand, counting down.
CCTTCTTGATGTGAGTATTCTAATCTCGGTGGAACGGTGGTTCTGATGTGGGACCCCCTCCCCCCACCCGTGGGAATCCAACCAGCAACCTTCTCACTGCGAGACGAGACAGCGACTTCTGGGAAATGGATGACTTTGAGCAATCAATTCCAAGATTGTTGCATCAAGCGGTGTTACACCGGTGCAATCGCACGTTTGGCGCACCGATCACGGCAATAGCATCACTTCTGACATCTGGCCAATAAGCTGCCGCCGAGCGCCGAGCCGAGAAGGTTCACGCTTGCCTCCTAAGTCTCCTCCCTCGCAGTAGCTGGCGCTCTCATTTTGCAGATAGGTTGCAAGCACTTGCAGCAGCGTTGGTGTGGGTCCCACAGGAGCTTATTAGAGGGATGGCTGGGCTTCTCTTCTCACAACCTCAGCACTCGTTCGCCTTCTTCCTCTCACAACAGCCAGCCGAGAGCGGGGAGAGAGGGGTTCACAATTACCAGGCTCGTGTCACCGGGACTTCAGACGCCGAGCCCCCCCCCCCCCCGCCGCCGCCGCCGCCGCCGCCGCCCCCTTTGCGGAGGCTCTGCGGCGTCGAGCTGAAAGGTCACCGCCCTGTTTGAAATTCTGTTTTCAAATATTTTAATCATAAAGCGGCGAGATCGCTGCCGTACATCCATTTCCACTTTTCGCTGGATTTGGGAGGATTTGTGACGGGCGCGCCGCCTCCTCTCCGCGATGGATGATAGGAAATAGTTTGTGTAAAGAAGATTGCGACTTTAGGGAGCAAAGGGTTCGAGATTCCCATTTCAATCAGCGCTTTCAGCCTCACAGCAGGAAGGGTTGCCGGTTCCATGTTCTCCCCTCGTGTCTGCCTGGGGTTCCTCAGGGTTCTCCGGGTTCCTCCCACAGTCCAAACACATACAGGAGGTTCACCGGAGACCCGACATTGTCCAGATGTGTGAATAAAAAAATGGTCGTATGTCTCCATATGACACGTGAATGAACGAGTGAATAGCTGCCCCCCAACTTTTTTTGTAGCAGGGATCAGTTTTATGCACGAAAATGTTTTCGTGAACCGATTCGAGGCGCTCGGCTTCAAATAATCCAAACTTAGTTCACAGGATTTCATCTGAATTCAACCATTACACTTTACATTAGGCAACTGCAATCATTTTGCACTGTAATATCAAGCAGTTTTGAGGGTTTCATAGCCTCATTAGCGAGCCCTTCACCGCAAATAATGCATAGCGGGGGCGGAGCTTGTGCATCACCTGTTGCGATGAACCCGTCACTTAGGTGGGAATTTTGGCATTTTCTTTTAAATCCAGCGTTTCTCAATTTTTTGCTCACTTCCTCCCGAAAAAGCTCTGCGGCGACTTTTGTTTCCAGCTCATTTCTGTCAAGGGCTAGCTTGTGCTAGCTGATGTATGAAACGGCGCGACAGAGTGAAAGGCGGCAAAAAGGCGAAGCCGGAAACGGTCGTTTTTCCAAATAAGATCCGGAAGGTTTGAATGAAAAAACTATCATTTGGACCAAGAAAGACTTTCTTTGCGGACGCGCTACCAAATGATCCGCAGACCTTCTTTGTCACTACAGAAATTGCGTTACCTGTTCGGTCGCTAAGAGGTATGGAAATCTTTGCGGCGCCGGTGGAGACCTCTGGCCGGCACCTTTCATTGTACATTTAGCAGCTGTCACACTTTGTCCGACATGCCTTGAATTCCAAATGAGAAACAAAATTCGGAAAAGTTCCACAGTTCATCAAGGTTCCCTTCTCCGAGGTTATTTTATGTTTTCCTCGACTTATGTCGACTTACTTGTGGCGTTTAGACCTGCCGCAGTAACCCCGTAAATAACCTAAAAAGTACATTTCGACCTGAAACGGCGCGACATAAAATCTTTAACGCAGCGAGCGAACTTGTTTTTGAGCCTGACCGAAGAATAAGCCGTTACGGGGCGTTTATTGGTAAGAGGTGGCGTCGCTCGGGTCCGGCTGGACGCCCTGTGGGTACCTGGTGATTTGTTTACGTCCGCTCTCTCTGACTTGTACATAATTTTTCCATGAACTAGTTCTGTTTCTTGATGCATAAGTATGACTTTAGGGAGTTCTGCGTTGGCAAAGTGACTTAACCTATGGGAGCTCCCACTTGCGTCAAAAGTCGTCTTTACATCGGTTGTAACTCCATCTAACTCGAGGACCTCCCCCAACCCCTCACATAAGCACTATTTTATTGCTCTCTCTGAAAACAGCCGGCTTCATCGGAGATGCGGCTCACGGCCGTTTGACAGTCGGTCTCGATAATGGGGTTTCAACGGGATATTCAGTTGTGTGCATTCTGGTTAATTGGACATCAAACATGGCGCGTACGTGAGAGATTAGACTTGTGAGGATGTGTCAGACTACCATACCCCCCCCCATCAGATACTTTGTTCTAAATCTGTATTATTGGACAAGAAAAGCTTTTAATTCAATTTCTCACTTTAATTTACCAGGGGAGGATTAAACAGAACTCCTGAGAGCTGTTGCCGGATTACACTTCAGTGCCATCCCGCCGTTTAGGTTTCGCAAT
>CAAKHD010005088.1:0-10671 GCA_901007705.1 Fistularia tabacaria | reverse complement strand
GTAGAGACATGTTTGGTTGTGTTTTGTGTGTGTGTGTGTGTGTGTGTGTGTGTGTGTGTGTGTGTGTGTGTGTGTGTGTGTGTGTGTGTGCAGGAGGGAGCACAGTGCGCCCTCCTTGTCCCCCCCCCCTCCACCACCACAGCATCTGCAGGCTGTGCACTGGGCTGAGGATGGCGGGGGGAGGGGGTGGAGAGAGAGAAAGAAAGAAAAGCAGTGGTTTCTATTCATGTCATGGCGCCTTTCATTGGCGGAAGATGGATTTATCTCTCTCATTTCTTGTGTCTGTGTCCGCTAACCTCCCAGGTCAGGTTGCAGGGGACCGTTGGAGAGACTCCGTCACGTGACCCCCGGTACCAAATGGTCTGCCGGCAGTGGTTCTCAGCAAGGACCGGAGCACAAGACGACGTTGCCACTTCTCCCAGACATGCAGAAGACAACATACTACGACAACTCCTCGACGCTTTTCGGTGGCTACTCGTCCTATCAGGTGCAGGGGGCAGCGGCAGCCGCCGCCGCCAATGGCTTCGGGGGATACGATGTCCCGGTCCCGGTGTCCCACCACCAGCCGGCGTTCCAGTCTGCGGCCCATCTGGATGTGGATTCGTACCAGCGCTCGGCCTGCTCCCTGCAGTCCCTGGGTAGCGGCGGTGGCGGCGGGGGCGGCGGTGGCCATCAGCAGCAGCAACAGCAGCTCGCCAAAACCAAGGAGCTGAACGGCAGCTGCATGCGGCCCAGCCTGCCGCCCGAGCACCACCCCGGCCCCCAGGTGTCCCCGCCGCTGCCCCCCAACACCAGCAACGGCAATACCGTGGCTCAGCAGCCGGGGGGCAGCGCTGGAACCTCCTCAGTCAGTAAATCAGGCCCCAATAAGTCAGCCAACTCTTCCTCCTCCACATCATCCTCCTCCTCCCTGGCCCCGAACCCGACTCTGGCCAAGCAGATCTTTCCCTGGATGAAAGAGTCCCGTCAGACGACCAAGCAGAAAAACTGTTCTCCCAGCAACACCACTGGCAACGGTGTGTAAGACTACACCTGTCTCCGTCCGTCTTCGTGTTTGCTGTGACAACATGGCTTAGCAGCATACGCGCCCTTCCTCCTCCTCCTCCTCCTCTCCCATTACTCCTCTCCTCAGATCCCCGATTCCTCCGCTCTGCCTTCATTTTGCTCCCCTCGTCTGCGCCTTTGTTCCCTTTGTCCCGTCTCCTCCTTGCCTCTCCTTCTCATTTACCCCCCTCCCCACCCTCCGACTCCCCGGACTCCGCCATCAGCCTCCTTCCTCCTCCGTCTGTCCCGCAGGATCTCAGGAGTTTCCGTTGGATACCGCAGTTAGAACATGCTCAGCGGTACTCCGGTCAGGGAAAGAAATTGGGCTTTGACTTCAAATATCTGGTTTCTGGTTAGGGTTAGACACCGCAAAATTATAAAACGAAAACCAAAAATTCCGTTAATGCTATGCTATGCTAATAGCATTTTCCAAGGTCAGTCAAAAGTAACCAGTTTTCCTTTTTTTTATTGGAAAATTCACCTGTATGTGGAACTAGTATGACTACAATGTATGGCAGGACACATGTATTTACTTATCAGGGGGTGTGTCGTCAGTTCCAGGCCGGTTGGGCGTCTTGGCACCCGTCCACTGTTCTGCTGGGCTGGGATCTGCGCCACATGCGCTCACTCAGGAAGCAAAATCCATGGAATTCCTGGATTTTAGAGCCGGGTCGTGCAGAAAGACGCGTTCATTTATCACCGGTGTTTGTCGGCGCCGTTATCTTGGTCGCTCTTGGGCCTCCTTCCTTTCGCTCTGGGTTAAGAGCGAGGAGCTTCCAGCGACGTAGAAGGAATCTGCTAAAGTGCTAAACGCGCAGGCGTCGCTGGAAGTGAGCGATACACTCAGGCACTCCTGACGGACCTAGCCTGTGTTATCGCAGCGCATTTTTGGTCCCACTTATAATCCCATTTATTCTGCGCTGATTTACAATGTGCAGAAACAGCTGTCCTGGCATCTGTAGGGATTATGAGGAACCCTGCAGGGGCTGCTGAGTGGTGAGCTGGACTCAAAAATATGACCTCACAGCTTGACGCGGCCACGGCCTCGACTCGAGCCGCCTTCCTCTCCGCGCTGCCCTGTTGATGAAACCCGACCGGGCCTCGACCCGATCGTGACCGGACGCCTGAAATCTGATCCTGCGTGCTGGGCTGCTAAAGTAATCTGCATTAGGAGACATGCATGATACCAGTGGAAGGCCATTCCCAGGAACATGAAGCTATAAAAACATCAGTTATACATTTAAAAATCCTAGATGCTACCACCACTACCACGACTACGTATAATTCTAACAATATAAATAAGACAAGGTCTTCCTCCTTTGCAGAATGCAGACAAATGCAGAAATATCGAGGCAGGCAGCGCAATTTTTCCTTGCAATCACGAGTAATTTTAATACTAATCTCTCCGAGAGATTGCGATCTCGGGATCAGCTCTGACCAAAGGTTTGGCCGTTTTGAGAGGAACACGCTGAAAGCTGAATTCAAACAGGAAGTCGGTCTTGTTTAGCTGTTAACTCATTCACCCTTTCACCTCCCCTCTCTGCTAAGCCTTCCCTCCCTCTCCCTCTCCCTTTCTGGTGTCCATCTGTTCCCTTAACCCCTCATTTATTTTTGCACCTCTTTCGAAACACCAGCGAGAGATCATCGGGGTCGTTTTTAATGTCGAGGTGCGATAACAGGGGAGCAGGTTTTACAGACAAAGGGAATAAGTGTGTTATAATTGCATAAGAAGCAGGAAAAAAACGAAAAGGTCAATCTTCTGTCTGACGGAACGGACGATATGCTCGGTTTACCGTGAATCAGCTAAAGCAAACTCAACCTTGATATTTGAGAACATCACGAGCGTCCTGGATGAAATTTCTTATATTTCCGAGACAAACAGAATGAGAGGGAGCCACTTTCTGCGGCCTCGTGTATTATTCACATATCACTTTTTCTTTTGAATGTTAATCATCCCAACCCGAGGCCATCGAAACATGAAGATACTGGGATTGGAGAGGGTCACACGGTCCAGCTAGTTCAGGAGAAGAAAAGAAAAGAAACTAAAGTTTGATAATCAGTAATACAGTCATCGCTTATCTTTTAATCGTGCATGTAAAATCTGGATTAGCGGCGCTGTAGTATGTCTCACCACTCCTTCAGAGTCTGATGGGATCTGAGGGCTTGCAAATGAAAGGTCAGGCCTCCCGAGGACCGAAAGGGAAGAATATTCCGTCCGTCATTTCAGGACAACACGTGACGTGCCCCGGATATTTGCCATCCGGATAAAAATAGCCTTTTCCAGATAACAGTAATTTGGGGAATTTCAGAGGGAATGTTTTCTGATCCTGGCAGAGTCACTTGTTCACCAACGAATCAGGACAAATCTTCTTTTCTTTCGGAAAGTCCGATTTCATGAAGAGAGGTAAATTCGACGCGCCTCCGCTCTGGACCCCGCAGGCAGCCAAGGGATCAGATCCTTAAATCGTCAATAATTTAACCAAGAATATCTGAAACCTCCTGGATGACCAGGAAAACAAATCGGGACACGTTCTCGTGCAAAGACTTTGGCCGGAGAACTTGGGCGACTGTCTTCCCCGCAGAAAGTGAGCACAACACTTTGATTGAAAGAGGCATCTGATGAAGTTGGAAACGAATCGATCCATCGCCCTCCGCCGCTCCCCTGCCACCCTCCTCCCCCGCACCGGTTAAAGCTGGCTAATTTAATTTATACAGGCGAAGCCCAGAGCGGAGGATCTCCTCATGTTAAAGGGTTTCAGAAAGGACAACAAGCGAAGTTCTGTGCAGCGCAAAATTGTAGGGAGATCTGACGGTTTGCATGCAAATGATGGCGCCGATGGCGAGGACTGGAATGGTGACGCACCGTCACTTTGCGACGTAGTGGCCAACCGCTGGCGGGTGTTCTCTTTGGTATTCGCTCTGGCCCATTTTGACTTGTAAAGCAGCGACAGGTGTTTTTACTTATGCTTTCTGAATATTAGTTTTAATATTATGATGAGGATTCGTCGCAAACGTATTTGTGACTTATCCGTGGAGGAGGCCTTCAGATGAGAACCGGCACCTCAGCATTTGAGCACAGAAGTACTTTTTTTCAGGTGGCGCAGTGATTTGCACTTCTGCCTCACAGCAAGAAGGGTCCTTGGTTCGAGTCCGACAGGCGGGCCTTTCTGTGTGATGCTTATGGTTATATGTCTGGATATGACATGTGAAAGAGAGGATGAATAGTTGTGTCTCTACATTAGGACAGGCTCCAGCAGCCCGTGACCCTGAGTGCAGGATACTTGGTAAAGAGAATGAATGAATTTATTTATTTATTTCAGTGCACCAGGTTATGCCAAGAAAACAAACCCTCAGGGCTTTGCATCCACGTCTGGAGTTGGCATCATCGTCACCGTGGCGATGGAAGTCGGCGAGCCGCCCGACAGGGTGAGCACGAGTCGGTTGCCGCTTGCAGTCCCTCGCCTCCAACCGCCGTTGCTGCAGGGGAGGTTGTGTTTCCAGCCAAGATGCAATTTAGCAGGCCCCCCCGGCCAGCAGCAGCCCCCGCTCTCTTAATAACTGCCACTGATATCAAGTGTTGACAACTAATATCGGGGGCTAATTTGGCGGGCGGGCCGGGAACCCCTGCTTTATTAAGAACCTGAATGCAGACTCTACATCTTCTCTCCTTCAATCCTCATTTCATCATCTTGTTCGTCTTTCCGCTCCTCGCATCAGCGCCCCCCGCTCCCGCGTTCACTCTCTCCTCCTGTCTCCTCAGTGTCTGGCGGCAACGAGAGCGGCAGCGGCGGGGAGAAGAGTCCCACCGGCGGGTCGTCGGCGTCATCGAAGCGAGCCCGCACGGCGTACACCAGCGGCCAGCTGGTGGAGCTGGAGAAGGAGTTCCACTTCAACCGCTACCTGTGCCGGCCGCGGCGCGTGGAGATGGCCAATCTGCTCAACCTCTCCGAACGCCAGATAAAGATCTGGTTCCAGAACCGACGTATGAAGTACAAGAAGGACCAGAAGTCCAAAGGGCTGAGCTCCAGCTCTGGGGGGCCCTCGCCGACCGGCTCGCCGCCTCTGCCCATGCAGTCGTCTGCCAGTTTCCTTAACTCAATGCACCCCATGGTGGGCGGAGCCTACGACGCCCCGTCCCCTCCGTCCTTTAGCAAACCCCACCAGGGGGTCTCCTACTCCATGTCCACTGCCTATTCCAGTGTTCCAATGAAGGGCTGCCCGCCACAGCAGAAGTACAACACCCCGGACCCGGACTACGCCGACCCCCACCCTCACCACGGCTTAGTGCAAGCCAACAGTGCCAGCTACGGGACCCCCGCCAACATGCAGGCCAGTCCAGTCTACGTGGGAGGCAGTAGCTACGTGGAGCCCATGCCGGGCTCAGGGCCCTCCATGTACGGCCTCAACCACCTCGGCCCCACGCCGCCCCACCATCAGACCATGGACTACAACGGCGCCGGGCCAATGTCAGCTGCTAACCAGCACCACGTGGGCGGGGTGGGGCCCGCGGGACCCTGCGACCCGCCCACGCACCCAACGTACACAGAGCTGTCGGCGCACCACACCTCAACTCAGGGCAGAATCCAGGAAGCACCCAAGCTCACTCACCTGTAGCAGGTCTGGAAGGAAATGCCAACCTGGGGGGGAGACGACGCAGAACCAAGTAACGTGACTCGCTAACATTCTGACTAACACGGGAAGGGGGGGGGCGGGCGGACGGCAAGAAGAGATGAACGGCGAGGGGCCGCCTACGGGGTATCAGCTGGCCGGCTTACACCAGGCAGGGGTCAAAGCTCTCAGAGGACCACCTTGTGTCATTAGAACATCAAACCGCGGTTGTTCCAAACTCACAAGAGCCGGTCGAAATGCTAAGGATCTTTTTTTTTTTTTCTTTAGCTCAGTTGTTTTCAAATCAAGGCCGGGGGACGGCGGCTCTGGAAACTGCTTGTAACCCAACCAGAATCCAGCGACACCATCCGAGAGAAGGCGCGGTAAGGGTCGTACGTGCGTGGGGTAAAAATCGTATTTTATTATGACCCCCTCCCTCCCTCTTTAGACGTACATGCACACAAACTCCTGTCTCCTAAATTAAATGGCGGAGTTTTAATGGGCAGTTAACGAGGTGGTTAGATTAATGGCGACCGGCGCTCTCCCCCTCCAGGCAACACATGTTGTTGTCAGCCAAACTGAGCTATGTGGAGGACTCGTGCCCTCCATCAGCCCAAGGGAAGGGGAGGAGGGGGGGAACAGGAATACCTGACTGGTATTCCCCCCCGCGCCTCCTTGAAGTGCATCGGCCCCGCCGCTTCGTCTCTTTTTGCCTCCCGCCCGTCCATGTCAGCCAGGACCGCTTCGCCTACTAACCCGCCGTCTCCCGTCTGCAGCAGCACACCTCTTCCAGAGAGGAGGCGGCGCCATTTTTTTTCTTCCCCGCCCTCCCAGTCCCTCCACCCTCAACGCCACCGCCGCCGCCAACCCCTCTTATGGCTCCGAGCCTAGTGCTTCGAGGCTATCCGAGGCTACTCCCCCCCACCCCCAACGTGCTACGCTACATTGGCTAATCACACGGTCGCACACATGGCAATGCTAGCTAGCTTCCTGGCGTCAGCGCTCGTCCTGCCGGAGTGGCGCCCGACGCATTTCAGACACGGAGGAGGACGTCTTCCTCTTCTTATTTTAGCATATCATCGACACAGGGTAACTAAGAGTGGAGAACTCTATTTATGTTTGGGTGACAAATTGCCCTTCTCTCTCTCTCTCTATCTCTCTCTCTCTCCCAGTCTCTCTCTTTCTCTATCACTAAGGTAGGCTTCACTTACATAAGCAGGCATCGATGAGTCTACATTTTATATATATCTTTTCCTTTTCCTCTTGTTTTGCTCTTGATTTTGTTCTCACACATCTTGACTTTTAACGTGGATACAGGGTATTTAATTGAACAAAAATTAAAAAAAAAAAAAAAACCAACAAAAAAAATGAATTAAAATGCATGTCCCGGAAACCCGAGCTGATGTGTACCCCACATTTTTTTTCAAAACAAGCGGGTTTATTTTCCCCGGGACCATCTGTTAGGGAGGAGGGGTCTCGGACGTGAGAAACACATACAAACACACACACAAACACACACCTCGCCGATGACCCGGGGATAAACCCCTCCGAGTGTTTTTTTAAAAAAGTGCAGATTTACACAAACGCTCCTCACATCTGGGCATCATTGTTGCACTTAGAGTTTACATTTTGATGGTTAAAGGTTAAAAAAAATAAATAGAATTTTATTTTGAAGACGGAAGGCCCTCCAATCAAAGTGTCTTTCGCAAAATGTGTGTTCGAGTGAACATTCATATATGAATATTTATTTGTTATAGCCGGTTTAAAAAAAAAAAGACTTTCTGTTTTGTATTATTATTATTTATCCTCCATGTATTTATATTGAGATAAAAAACTGTACTTTTTTAGTATTTATCTGTTAAAAAAGGAAAAAAAAAAGAAAAAAATTACGACATTGTGTTCCTCGTCCATTGTACTGAAGTTACATTTCTTTAGTTCTTGTATTTTAGGAGAAGATGCGTAGTTTTTATGTTCCTATAATGACCCCTTGTACATAAATGTCTTGACTTGTGCTGGGAAATACGGCGAGGATGGGGATTGGTAACCCGACCCCCGAATAGTCCGAAGAATTAGACGAAATATTAGCTGGAAAAAAAAGTCTTTTTAAAGAAATCTTTCTTTGTCATTTGTAGCTCCTCTTCCTCCTCTTCCTCTTCCTTTTTTTCTTTCATTGTTGAGAGAGTTGTCTGTCAAAGAATTCTTTAATAAAAATGTTATGTTATTCAGAGCCATCATCATCATCGCTTCATTATCCACACAGAGCGAGAAAGACAGAGAGGGAGAGAGAGAGAGAAAGAGATATCGGAGTCGGAGGGTCTGAACCCCCCTGGGGGGGCTGGGAGGAGAATCGCCGGAAAATTCAAATAGAAGACGTGAAGAATAAAATAAAAGGAGCGGATGGACAAGTCGGTCAGACAGAATAACACACTGTCCCTGGATGAGAGGCGGGTCTTAACCAGGACAGCCCGCCTGTCAATCACCAGAACTAGAGTAACAATTTGATCCACTGGATGAATTTTTCGAACCGGTAACTGTTTTCGGTGTGTTTTCCAGAAGTGTGTGGCCTGGGGGTGGGGGCGGTGGGGTTCTCAACGGTTGCCTCAGCCTGCAGCAGAGGCCCGCTCCTTGCAGGAAAGGCGAACTCCTGATTTCTCCTGATTGGCTGTCGTCGAATGTTAGCTTAGCACCTTTCGCCGCGCCGCAGAGATCGACCGCTGCACATTTCCGCCTTCCAATGAATCAGGTCTCCTCCTAGCTCTGTTCTCTACCCCTGCCTGGCATCTCCCTCCCTCGCTATCTCTCCACCCCCCCCCCTACGAACGCCTCGCCTCCGGCGGGATGACCCCCAACCTTAAGTGAGACCCTTGTATCAGCCGGACAGGCGTCGATGCCTGTAAGGATCTGTTCGGTGGCGACGATGCTGTTCATCCAGTTCAGAGATGACCCCCCGCCCCCTCGATGCGGAGGGTCCTGCCGGGGCGTCGCTGTCAAACGATGAGCGGGGATCTGCTCCCGGTCCAAAGAAAGCAGGCGGTTTCGTGCCCGTGCGCCGACTCTACCTCGATTCCCTGGTTGCTGTTTATTCAGACTAGCGCCGATTAGCGCCGGAAATCTGCCTGTTTGGAAGTGAGAACCCCCAATGTCAAACTGGAATTTCAGATCAGAGTTATAAAGGTGCTGAATGAGGATTGTCTCAGCTCGGGTTTATAGCAGGCCTTCTATCCACCCCATAGGGTCTCTGTCCTCCTGCAGGTCTAATGTAAGTGCTGGTTAGCTCTATTTCTGACTGCTGTCTGCCGCTGCAAAACTGTTTCCTCGGCGTTCTGCCCGTTTGACCCCGAGATCCTCGTCCATCTCAGAATAGAAGGACTGAGAGTTCCAGGTTTCTTAGAACCCGGGTCGACGGCGCCTCCTCTTCTGGGCAGAACCTCGGTCCGCGTCCTGAGCTGAGTTTGAAACTAAACAAAACAAACAAACAAAAAAGAAGCCCAACAGGCCTGCGCTATGTCCTGGTCACGTGGCTTCCAACCCTCCTCCTCTTCCTCCTCCTCTTCTCTTCCCTCCGACGTCTCGAGAGCTTCGGAGCAACATAAAAAAAAACTGACATAAATCAGCCTCCCATAAATAATCCCCGTACTTCCCTTTACATCTTAGTTGGACTAACAGACAATAAAAACACCAATAAGCAGAGATTGGATCTAATTTATTGCCTCGTAAAAGCGGACGGGGAGCCGGAGCTGCGCGGCCGTGGCGAGGAGAGACAGGCCGCTGCATGCACGCCGTGCTCGCTCACGCCGAGACACTAGTCCTTCGTATTTGGGGAAGGGTCTCTACCCACGAACACCACTGCTTCCACCAAGAAAAAAAACACACAAACACTTAGTATGATTACTACTGTATCGCTATGTAACTACTGCATGTAATTACGATGTAATAAAGTAGTAATAGATGCAGCTGTTTTTTTTGTTGCACGCGGTCTAATTGGAGCGGGGGTGTCGGGCGTGTTTAGAGTCTTCTGCTTGTTCGCCGAACAACACATGATTTAATATTAATTCGGCGTTACGTCTCATGCCCTGAAAGCAAAAGATATAAATCGTCTATTATGGGTCTCTTCTTAAACTAGAGCTAAACTGACGAGCTAAGTGTGTGAGTGTGCGTGTGTGTGTGTGTGTGCGCGCGCGCTCGTTGTCAGTGTGAGTGTGTCTGTCTTTTTCTCACAATACATCAGCGAATATTAACTGAAAAAGACAGATGTCGTAAAAATGTCACCGTTCGATGTCGTAAAAAAAGATAGAGGAAGGAAAATAGTGCGGTGTGTTAAGGGCTAGAAATTGTGTGTTTTGTTCGTGTGTGTGTGGGAGACCGTATGTGTGTGTGTGTGTGATTGTGTTTCCCCCGCAGCCCCGACCTACTCACTTTGTGTGTTGCTCAAAGGCCCCCACTCCCACACACATTTCTGCTTTTTGTGTGTGTATACGTGTGTGTATGTGTGTGTATCAGCACTGCATAGCTGAGAGAAGGGAGGTTAAACATCTGCGTACATATTTACTTTTGCTCCTAAAATCCAACCTGGTCGTGTCCCGCGTTTTATCTTTTATCTTCCACGCATGAATCTGAAATAATCCGTGGGTCGGAGAGAGCAGAGGGGTTCGCTGTGAGTGAGTGTGTGTGTGTGTGTTTTGTTTCTGCTGCTCTGAGAGAAAGAGCTGCCAGGCTTTGCGCGGTCCCACAAAGATTGATCACCCTTCTGCTCCCCCCACGCAGGCCTTCCCCTTCCACACACCCCTGCGAGGATTCCTTCAAAAATAAAAAAAATAAAATTAAAATTAAAAAACAAAAATCCCGAACCGCCAAAACCCGTGATAAATCTAATACTGTAATCCCGGAGATTTAATGTACATTCTGACACCGATATTGTTCGGTTTCGGTCCGTTTCTCGTTGCTCGGGACGACCTCGCTGTGAACCCGCTCCCTCCCGTAAACACACACACTCCATCTATACCAAGCCGACACACACAC
>CAAKHD010005087.1:0-34930 GCA_901007705.1 Fistularia tabacaria | reverse complement strand
TTTTTATTTTTTTTGTTTATTTTTTTTTTTTTGGTATTTTTTTATTTTTTTTTTTTTTTTTTTTTTTTTTTAATTTTTTTTTTTTTTTTTTTTTTTTTCTTTTTCTTTTCTATTGTTGCTGCTGCAACACCCGAATTTCCCCTATGGGGATCAATAAAGTATTATCTTATCTTATCTTATCTTATTTTGACAAATCACCTCATCAAATATTTATGTGCAAAATGGATAGATTCCTCAGTTCTAGATTAAGCACAAGCAACCAGCATATACTCACTTGATACATTCCTAGTTTCTCTTTTCCAAGACTAACTACATGGAGTAGCCTTTACAATTTTACAGATCTCTCCCAACTCCACAGCAAATGACAGCACTGAACACCTTACTGATGACAGAGATAACTATAACCTGATTCTATGCCAAGGAAAGTCTCACTCAAGCTTCCCTCTCTGGCATGCATCCCAATGGCTCTGCAGGGTTGAATGAGTTGGGGCTCAGAACTGGCTCAACTTATTTTGAGTTACACAAAAGGGATAAAATCAGACAAACGAAACACAGACGTGTCTGCAGTATGAACTTTTTTCACTCGTTAACAAAAGTAAAATCCATTACACAGACTCAAAAGCCTTCAGAAGTCTAGTTGTCGCAAGTTATCTAATGTAATTTTTTTTCTGAGCTCATTTTATCTAGCAGTGTCTTGTTCTTTCTTTTCCAACAGGGAGTGATTTAGAACTGCTCCTCACCTGTTAGCAACAGGTTTTCTATTGAAGATGGAAGTTGAGTTCAAAGGGGTAGTGTTTCTCTCTGCAGGCACGCAGCAGCCTTCTCACACTTTTTCCCAGGCTCTGCAGGTTGTTGTCCGTCATTTTGATGTTACTTACTCTCGTTACAGCAAACCTTGTGATTCAAGGTGCCATTTTGATGACATTTCCAGTAGTTGCTCTCCCATGGAAGTCAGGAAGTACTGAGCTCCGACAGATGTACCACTTTTAGATTTGAATGTTTCACAAGGCGCAGCTTCAGTGCCAGTGACCTCCTCATCAGACTGGTCAAATGTGTCCGTGTCTTCTGGTTGACACTTAACATCATCTTCCTCCCCAGAAACCTGCACATCTGTGTCACTATCCTGCCCTGTGTCATCTTCCTCATTTTCACCAGATATGATCCAGAGGTTGGCTTACTTTCAGTGTTTTTCACATTTTTGCTTGCTGCAAACTGGAAATGTTTACTCAAGTCATCGACTATGGCTGCCAGTGGGCTGTCAGTTGATTGCATGTTAATGATTTCAATTTTTTGCAACTGTTTTTTCTCAATTTAATTTTTATTTTGTACAAATAGAAAGTCCTGAAAAAGTGAAAAAGCCTTGATGTAATAAAAAAAAATGAAAATATCTGCATCTAATTTTCATACTTCTCTCTTCTGTGGTTTTACCTACAAAATTGATCACGAGTGAAGTTTGCAGATTCTAGCAATGTAGAGTGTATATATATATATATATATATATATATATATATATATATATTTTTTTTTTTTTTTCTTCTTACTTCGATGAAACACCAAGTTAAGGCAAACAAGTAAGCAAGAGTGTGTGTTACATTTTATAGTTAACTTTGCACTGCACTATTAACCACAAGAACATGTGTAGAGTTTAGTAAGTCTTTGTTGGCTTTGCCTTTAGTTACCGAAGTATAGGATGACCATGCCCATTGTGCTTCAATCAAGTTTGCTTATTTGGTTGGTCTCATAATGGTGATTCTAACTGTAATCTCCAAACACAACAATCTGTACAAATTAAAATAAACATGCAGCTATAGTTTTGACATCATGAAACAGATACTTAAAAGCTGTCATCTTGTTAAGAACTCAAACTTCTGCTTCAGTCTAACTTATTTTAATTGCTACCTAATAGCTCAAATCCCAAGTAGATAGCAACCAAGACAGGAAACAACCTTGCTAGTCCACACGCATGAATCTTAAGCAGAATTTTTGGATTGCAACAATATAAGTAAACAATATTTGCAAACAATATTTGTGAAAATGTGCCTTAAGATTTTCATATCTTAAATTAAATACAATGCTACCACCTGTTTATATTTTCAGATAAATTACAGTGATTTGATTATATTTGTCTTCAAACAGAATCATTGGTAATCATTGCATCTTGACAATACTGAGTTGCCTTGTCTGAAAAAGCAATTTTTTTGAATAACAGAAAATGAAAAAAAACGAATCATTAAGGAAACCACTTCCAAAAGCACACCCTGGTCGCCAGTTGTTCCACGTGTAGTCACAAACAACCATTCACATCTGGGCATTTTTTTTCCAATTCCTGAATGTTTTTGCACTGTGGGGGACACACTGAAGAACGTCATGGGGAGAACATACTAACCCATCACAGAAACTCAACTGGGGGACACTACCACTTAATTATTGGAATTGAACCATGGTGGAGCTAACCACTGCACCACTGTGCTGCCCGATAACTCTCTCTCTGTATAGGACTCTATCAAACCCTGTGTGTAATATTCAATAGAGTCACTGCAACAAAACAAAACAAAACAAAACATGCTGTGGAAGCCATTCCAATCCTCAAGGGTTTGCTAGTGAGAATTATGATAAAAGAGGAGTCATCTTGTAGCACCGCTTTCATTCATTCATTCATTTATCTTTACAATCATTTATTCATTCATTCATGATACATGTGTACTCCTAATCTTGTACCCAGAAAGATACAATGTGGACACAATGAAAAAGTGCAGCTTCAATCAGGAAACACTGAGCTTTCATCACCAGCTGGTTAGAAGGCCGCATATATAGACATGGAAATGTTCACTCTTTTTTTTCACTGACTTTAATTTGGGCACAAAGTATGAGGATTGAAGAAATGTGCACCGAATCTGCTCCACTTTTCTTTTTGTAATAGATCCTTAATTGGCGGGAGAAATGAAAATCAAAAACTAAAAAACAGACTGCTTCTAGATCTTTCTGACATCTTCATCTTTTCTTTTGAGCTTTTCCTTCAGGGGTTGGCACAGAAAATCAACCTTCTCCATCTAACCCTGTTCTCTGTATCCTCTTCTCACACCAACTAACTTCATATCCTCCCTCACTCAGTCAATACATCTTCTCTTTGGTCTTCCTCTAAACCTCTTTCCTGGCAGCTCAAATTCCATCCTCCTCCTACAAATATATTAACTATACCTCTTCTGTACATGACCAAACCATCTCAGTCTGGCTTTTCTGACCTTCTCTCCAAAACATGTAACACCTGCTGTCCCTCTGATGGACTCATTCCTGATCCTATCTATCCTCATCACTCCCAAAGAGAACCTCAACAGCTTCATCTCTGCGACCTCCAGCGTCGCCTCCTGTCTTTTCGTCATTGTCACTGTCTCCAAAGCATACAGTATTGCTGGTTTCACCACTGTCTTGTACACCTTTCTTTTCATTCAGACTGATATTCTTCTATCACATAGTACCACTCAAACTTTTTTCCATCCATTCCAACCTGCTGAACCCGTTTCTTTACCTACTTTCCAAATACTCTGTTGCTCTGGACTGTTGACCCTAAGTACTTGAAATCCTCCAACTTCTTTATCTCAACTCCCTGTAGCCTCACCGTTCCAACCGGGTTCCTCTCATTCACACACATATATCCTTCATTCCTGTCCTCCACCTCTCAAGATTTTCCTCAACCTGCTCCCTGCTCTCACTGCAGATCACAATGTCATCTGCAAACATCACGGTACATGGAGATTCCTGTCTAACCTCATCTGTCAGCCTGTCCATCACCACTGCAATAAGAAGGGGCTCAGAGCTGATCCCTAATGAAGTCCCACCTCCACCTTGAACTTCTCTGTTTCACCTAAAGCACACTTCACCACTGTCTCACAGCCAGCATACATGTCCTGGACCAGTCTAACATATTTCTCTGCCATTCCAGAATTCCTCATACAATACCATTGTTCCTCTCTGAGCACCCTGCCGTATGCTTTTTCTAGGTCTACAAAAGTGCAATGCAACTCCCTCTGACCTTCTCTGTACTTCTCTTACTGATCTCTGCTACTTTGTGGTCTCCAAGAGTCACATTTTGTTCCCCTACCTCTCTTTCATTTTTCTCATCATCAGCTCTTCAAAGTACTCTTTCCATTTTCCCCATCACTCTTCTAGCATCTGTCAATAAGATAATTTAGGACAGAACTTTATTGATTCGAATTGGGGAAATTCTTTTGTCACAGCAGCGCAACAATAGAAGTGTCAATAAATATGAATATAAATTGAAGTAAAAGAGACAGTTGGAAGATTGCAAAATAAATGCATAAAAAATGGACAGCAAAATGAGCAAGAACAAGGATAGAAATAGACAACAGAATGAAAAACAATAAACAAAAACAATAAACAAAAACAAAAACAAAAAAAACAACAACAAAAACAAGGGCCCTCTCTATCCTTCATCACCCGGACCTGCTGTACATCCTCTCCATCTCTATCTCTCTGTTTTACCAACCTGTATAAATCATTCTCTCCACCCCTATTGTCCAACCGAGTATACAAGTCATCGTACGCCCTATGTTTTGCCTTTGTACCTTTATCTTTACCTTATGCTGCATCTCCCTGTACTCCTGTCGCTTTCTCTTTTTACACTCCTGCACTTCCTCATTCCACCACCAAGTCTTCTTGTCTGATTTCCTTCCAGTAGACACACCAAGTATTCTCCTACCTCTCTCCCTGATCACATTAGCTGCAGTTGTCCAGTTATCTGGAAGCTCTCCCTGACCACTCAGAGCCCTTCTCAACTTCTCCCTGACACCATACAACACTCCTCCCTTTTAATCTTCCACCACTTTGTCCTCTGCTCTACCTTTGACCTCTTGATCTTCCTTGTTTACGAGAGTGATCCTACAGATCGCCATCCTATGCTATCTGGCTGTACTCTCACCTACCACTACTTTGCAGTCACTGATCTCTTTCAGATTACCTCGTCTATACAAGATATAGTCTACCTGCGAGCTCCGACCTCCGCTCTTATAAATTAACCTATGTTTTTGTCTTTTCTGGAAAAAAGTATTCACTACAGCCATTTCCATCCTTTTTGCAAAGTCTATCACCATTTGTCCCTATTCATTCCTATCCTGGACACCAAACCTGCCTATCACTTCTTCATCACCTCTATTGGCTGCAACAACATGTCCATTGAAGTCTTCACCAATTACCACTCTCTCATCTCTGGAGATTGTATACATCACTTAATCTAACTCATTCCAGAACTTCCCCTTCTCCACTAACTCACAATTCGCCAGAGGGGCATAGCCACTCGGAACATTGAGCATCACACCTTCAATTTCCAGTTTTCAGACTCATAAGTTTTATCTGACATTCTTTTCACCTCCAGAACATTCCGAATAAACTCCTCCCTCAAGATAACTGCTGCTACATTTCTCTTTGTGTCAGCACCATGATATTACAACTTAAAATCTGCTCCTGGGCTTCTAGCCTTACTACCTTTCCACCTGGTCTCCTGGACACACAGTATATCCACCTTTCATATCTGCATCATGTCAACCAACCTCTCTACCTTTTCCTGTCATTGGCCCAATTTTCATAGTCCCTACTCTCACTCCCAGACTCTTGCCTTTCCTCTTTTCTCTCTGCTTTCGCATATGCCTTTCTCTTCTCCTTCTTCGACCGAGAGTAGCCCAATTCCCGGGCATTGTTATCCCGGGCCTCGACGAATGGTCTTAGGCTCGATTTGCATATTTGATGATGGCACAAGTTTTACACCGAATGCCCTTCCTGACACCCCTCCCTCCACCTCTCCCCCGAGGCTGGCTCAAGGAGACACTGGCCTTTGCTGTCCTTAGGCTGAAATCTTGACCTCTTGATCTTTCTGACATAAAGGGCTGAATTTTGCTCTGATGCAATAATAATTGAGCAATGGAGATTGGGTTCAACTTGATGCGGTCTTGATGTGTCTTTATTTTTCAGTCTTGCACATTTTAGCTTAGGGCCTCCTCTCTGTCTGAGCTAAAGAATTAATAATCCATCATCAAATCAGCAAAAAACAAGAATTGTCTGATATGGACACCTGCAAATAGGTTTACTATTGATAAAGTAATTTGTCCATCTCTCGAAATTTGGACGAGTACACAGTTTATTCGTTTATTCATTCGTTCATGACCAATTCCTATGCTACAACAGAAAACAAGATGACCTGCCAAAATCACCTTTTAAAGGTTAATTCTTCACTGCTATATGCTCAGTGGCAACAGGAAACACACAAAAGGAACAAAACAAAAACAAACAAACAAACAACCAAGAGAGAAAAAGAGAGAAAAAAATAACTGACATATGTGAATATATATATACATACATTCATTAAACAGTTTACACATCGCCCTCATCTATTTATGCATTAAAATGTCTTTAAAACATTTTGTTTTGAACAACAATTTACACAAGAATCAGCTGGAATATCATTTGACATCTAAACAGTGTGCATACGCCATTTTACTATTTCACATGGCATTCCACAGGTCTGTGGAGCAGGAAAGAACAAATGTTTTTAAGTGCAAGTCTAGTGGTAACATGACCAATATGTGCTTGAATTGCACATTTACTTATAGTGACAGGAGTTTTCCAAATATTGTCCAAAGGCTTTTTGGAAAAAAAATGTTTTTTCAAGTTATTTTCAAGGGGTAGTTTTTAAATTTGGTACAGGCTATATGTCCAACCATTTGTAATAGCGAGTAAAGGTGTCTTCCATGCAAAAAGGTCCTGGTCTAATTTTTCTGTCCTTGTTTTGAGAGGGGATGTGTTGATTGTGCCTTTTTTAATCAATTTGACTGAATTCTAAATAAGTGATAACTCCAATTAGGTTGCTTCTCTCACTTTACATAAAATACTAAAACATCTGCTGCGTCCCAGTCATCAAAGTGATAAATTTACTATGACATAAGGATCATTGGAATAAGTTTATATTTTTCATACTAAACAAAGACAACTCCAGTGGACTTCAGTCAAGAATTTTGATGCAGATACTATAATAATCCCTTGCTGTTAAATGTTTTTATATTTTTCTGTCTAGCTATTACACAGAGCATGCATCATCCTATGTCAGATTGAAGAGCTTCCCAGCTGGAGTTCCTTGATTTCAGGATATATCAAACCACAAGGACTGATATCTTTTCACTAGCCTATCTTCGAAACTTGTTGCTGAAGGATTTGCAATTACATCACTCAGGTTGCTTTCGTTCATTTCCAGTGTTAATTTTATTTAATAATTCAACAAAGACATGCCTTCATGCCTCTCACTCTCTAATTTGTGTTTTGTGTTAGTTGCTGAATATAATATTCATGAATATACTCACAACAGTAATTACATTTGCCTTAGAATCCAAATCAGAATCAGAGAAAAAAAATGTATTTGTCTGCGGGGGGCAATTGGTCGGCACATGGGTTAGCAGCATCAAATTGTGAATATCAATAAATATATGGGTGAATATAATCATTCATTTTACAGAATTGTGCAAATTGTACTATTGGTAAGAGACTGTGAAGAAAGCTGCGCTCTGCATTTATATAATAAACATATCATTGGCGGCATTACACTTGGCGGGGGAGGGGGGGACTGGTATGGCAATGAGGGGTTTGCAGGGTTGTTGGGAATTGAGGAGTTGGACAGCTCTGGGGACTAAGGGTGCTTTTCTCCTCTGGGTTTTTTTAGGTGGGGCAGCAGGGAACTGAGGGGAGCCACTCAAAAGCCGGGTGTAAGATGTGGGACTGATCTTGGAGGATCTTTTTTGGCTGTTTTAAAGGTTTGAGTGTCATGGAAGCGGGAGAGAGTGATATTTATGGGTTTTACTTATATGATATACTCAGAATGATGACACAGAGTTTCACAATATGCTGCTTTATTGCTGAGGGAACTTACAGAGCTCTCGCCGAAGACATCATGTTAAACATGAATGCAGGAAAATGCAAAGCATTAAGAAGATCTTGTCCATGACAGGGGTAACAGAGTTTGCAGAGGTGGAGTGCATGACTTCCACTACAGGGTATCGGGAGTACTCATCCATGATAACTAGTATTTGTTCACCTGCTGGCAGAGGGTCTTAGAAGTCTGCACTGATGTCTTGCAAGACCGTTTCGGTGAACGCTGACATCTGCAGAGGGTCATTGTGTGTCTCAGGTGTAGGAGCCTGACATGCTAGGCAGTTTCTAACTATCGCCTCAGCTTATTGATCAATGTATGGAAACCACACCTTTCCTCTCAGGGAGGCCTTTGTCTTTGTGATTCCCTGATGTGCTTCGTGTGCAAGCTGGAGAACTCTGTACTTAAGTGAGGAGGGAATGACAATCTTGGAACCCTTCAATATGATGTAATCTTCATGAGACTTTGTAAGCTCTCTTTTTACATGTTCATATTGTCTCAGTACAGTGTTCTTTGTGACTGTGTGCCAAGCATTATTTCATATGAGCGTACTGACCTTTTGTATTGTTTCATCTTTGAGAGTCTTGAGAGTCATCTCAGGCCGAAGTGCGTTGTAAACATGGTGATATATCGGCTGTCAGGATGGAATTCTAGCTGATGGAACCCCGCTGTCAGATCCAGCTTTGAAAACACTGTCGCTCCTTTCAGTATATGAATGATAGTGTTTTTGGTGGGAGTCAGGTGACGCTCTCTTTGGAGGCTGTGTTTGCCTGCTGCATGTCAATACATATGTGTACCTTGTCGGGGTCTTTGGGCTTCGGTTGTGTACGATGGGTGATACCCACGGTGCTGAGCCTGTTACTTTCTCGATGATGTCCTCATCTTCGAGTTTCTGTTGCAAGTGGAATGGGACTCTGTGGTGCGGCTGGAATGTTGGCTATATGTCAGGGTTGATGTGTAATGTGACTTGAAAGTCCTTGCACTGCCAATGCCGTCGAACATCTTGTGTGCCACTTTGAGGTTCATTGAAGGAGGCCCGATAGAGTGTATGATTTTGATTAATCCTAGTTCATCAGCTGTCTGGTAGCTGCGTAAGGAGCAGCTGTCACCTTTGACCAGGTAGAATGCTCCATCTGTCTTGTTCTTGTTCCGCGCCTCCACCAGGATGGGAATGTATGTCTTTGGACCCACAGGCCAATATCCTAAGATCAGGAGGCGAGGCTGGGGACTGAGGTTATTATATGTCTTTTCGCTGATGATGTTTACTGCAGCACTGGAGTTGATCAGGGCTGGCACTGTATCTCCATTCAGTGTGATTTTTGTCAGTGGCTGTTTAATGTCTCTGTTGTTTTTAACAGTGTATGCATAACATTGATCACTGCTTGAGGATGAATGTCGTTGAGCTGGTTCATTTTGGGTTTCTATCTGGTTGACTCTTCTTCTGTAGCCTTTCTTGTATGTCCATGTCTCTGTTCTTGGCTCTGTATGTTGTGGTTTTGACCCAAACTGTGTTGCAAAGTGGTTTTGCTTCCCACATGCTTTTCACTGTTTGGCTTTTGCTGGGCCTTCGTTTGAGTGTGGCCACTCACCTCACCACAGTGTCTTCTCCGGGCGTTGCTATCACCTAGACATTTCTGGTGTACTGGTACTTTCTTCTGGGTTTGTTTTTGAACTTGATTCACTGCCGCAGTGAGATTGGAACCCTCTTCAATTCCTTTCGACTGTAATTTTGACAGTTCAAAAGTCCTGCCAAATTCCAGGAGTTCTTTTAATGTATTTTTACTCTCACTCAAGCCGTATTTGCGCACCCTGGATCCCTGGATCCCTCAGACCAGGGAGGGAGTTGAGATTCCTGACAGCCTGGTGGATGACACTGTTGTTGAAATCTCCTAGTTCTGGCAGAAGTCTGGGATCACTTGCAATACGGATGCCCTTGCTGGTGAGGTGGGTGCTGCTCTCACTATGCGCTTGAAGCTCTTGTGGCAAGGCGCAGTACAGGCCCATGCCACGATGTGATGCAGCTGCTCAGGATGCTCTCAATGGTGCCCCTTCAGAAGGTGCTTAAGATGAGGGAGTAGGGCTCCGCTTGAGAAGAAGTAGATATTGGTGTGCTTTTTTGGCCAGCGACATAGTGTTCATTGTCCAGGAGAGGTCCTCTGACATGTGCACACCCAGGAACTGCTCTGATGGTCAGAGGGGTGTGCTGGGTGCACTCTCTCCTGATATCTATGATGATCTCTTTCGTCTTCTCCATGTTCAGAGAGAAATTTTTGTTACTCCACCAATCAGCGAGGGGGAACTCACATAATTTCTGTGGTTAGTCTTGTCTCCGTTGTTGATGAGACAAACCACAATCATGTCATCCGCGATGAATAGGTTGGTGTTGTGTGTCGGTGTGCAGTCATCGGTCACAGGGTTAACAAAAGGTCGATCAGCAAACATTCTTTTGGGTGATCATGATCACAGTGATCGTGCTGGATGTGTTGCTGCCGACCTTTACTGCCTGCGGTATTTCAGTCAGGAAGTCCAACAGCCAGTTGTGCAGTGAGGCGTTGAGCCCCAGCATGTCCAGTTTGTGGGTGAGCTTCTGGGGCACGATCGGGTTGAATGCTGAGCTGAAGTCTATGAATAACATTCTAATGTACGAGTGCGAACTAGTAGAGATCAAGTGAGGGGTGAAGGGACGACTTCATGCAATGCATGACTATACGCTCGAAGCACATTATCAGAATGGGAGTGTTTGCAACCGGGTGGTACTCAGTGAGGCAGGATGGGGACTACTTTTTCTGGATGATGATAGTGGCTTTGAGGTATGTGAAAAAAACAGCCTGACTCAGAGATGTGTTGAAGATGTCCGAAAGCATATACGTGAGTTCTTCCTCACAGTCTCTCTGTGCATAGCCAGGTGTGTTGTGTGCGGGCCTGTGCCTCAAAGCAAGCAAATTAATTGTTCAGCTCATTCAGCAGAAAGGTGTGGCTTTCACATGTCCGTGATGTGGACTTGTAGTCCATGAGGGTGTGTAGCCCTTGAAGCCATGAGACTGGTTGGCCCTGGCTGCCTCAGACAAACCAGCTCCTTTGCTTTGAAGGCAGTATTCTGAGCCTTCAGGAGCCTGAAGACAAGGTTTCAAGTTGGGTCTGTCAAGTGACAGACCCAGTGTACTCTTGGAGGTCTGTGTTATTGTTGGAACTGGCAGCCCACTTGAACATGTCCCTGTCTGTTGTGTTGAAGCAGTCTTGAAGGGCAGTCTTGAAGACTCTCCCCTCCCTGCCATACCCTTACCAGCTTCCGAATCTGTCTGGTGACCAGTGGTTTGTATCCTGGCATCAGTACGACAGGGATCGGATGAGAGGCATGGTGGTGAAGACACAGTTCAGTGTGTTTTTACCTGAAGTGGGTCAGTGAATATGCTTGTATATGTTGGGGAACATACTCTTTGGAATTGCATGATAAAGGTCCCCAGCCAAGATGAGGAAGACATCAGGGTGAGCTGTCTGCTGCTCACTGATGTGCTGGTGAAGCTCAATCAGACCCTCCAGCCTAGTGTTCTTCTGGGGCTCAGAGGGATGTAAATAGCCACAAGCACGATGCCCGTGAATTCCCTCGGTAGATAGAATGGCCTGGAATTCATAACCATGAACTCTACCAGTGTTGAGCAGTGTGTACAGACCACAACAGCATCGTGGCACCAGGCATCACTGATAGAAAGACTGACCCCACCACCAGTTGTCTTACCTCCCTCAACAAGAGCTATTTCTGCTTGGTAGCATGTCAGATGGTTGAGGTGGACGGGGCTGTCCAGGAGGCTGTCTGTGAGCCATGTTTCAACAAACACAAAGACAGAGCACCCCCTCCACTGTTTTTATGGTATTCCGGATTAGGCAGATATGGTCTATTTTGTTGTTGGTTGCAACCTTAATGCTGTACGAGTTGTTAGTGGTGTATTGTCATCAAAGTTGTTATATAATGATAATAATTATACATTGTGGCAGACACTCGGGGTGGAGCCTCTCAGCCGACAAGACTGTTAGCTGGGGGGATTGGTTTACGTATTCGGTATTTTCTGGTTCGGTGGTTTCCCTTGTCAGTTTTGATTCAGTAGTTGGAGAATTAAGTTTTCCTCATTATGCCACATTGGTGACCCCGTGTTGAACCTGTCTGAATCAGATGATGTGTGTGAATCAACTTTGGCAATGTCACCCCAACTCCCACTGCTGGCCAATCTCACCGCGGCTAAGAAGCTTCCAGAGTTCTAGCAGAGTGACCTGGCCTCTTGGCTCCAGCATGTTGAAGAACTTTTTTATCTGCGTTAAATTTTCATAGGTGACTCCAGAAACTTTTTGGTGGTTGCGATGCTCGACCAGCAGTCCACACAGTGTTCTATGCAGCTGTTGCATGATCTCCCTTAGCATGGGAGACATGTCGCCCTGAAAAAGCTCGCACTAAGGAGGCGCAGACCGTCCGCCACAGAGAGGGTAGACAGATTCCTCTCCCTGCCTCCCTGCCAAGTTTGGGTTACGGGATGGCTGTGGACCTCATGGACAGTATTCTCCAGGTGCTAGGCTTGGATGCAGATGGTTTCATTTTCCTGCACATCTTCCTGCACCAGTTCCCACCTCTATTTTGCGCAGCTTTGGCTAATTCCCAGTGTCTGGCCACCGGTGACTGCTAGGTCTGGCGAAAGAGACTGAACGGGTCCTGCTGGCTACCATACAGTTCGCCATCTGGACTGTGGTGTCGGAGCCCCCGCAGACGGTGCCAGAAGACGTTGATCTGGCTGTGGTGGGTTGAGTGACTGTTGGCAGACAGCATGGGACAGACATTTGCTTTTTCCACCTGCAGATCCATGACAAGGCTCGCCACTGCATCTCTCCATGGGGAGGGAACCACAGAGGCTGAGGCTTGGGGGAAATGCTTCGGCCAGCACCCGAGTAGCAGCCATGGGCGCTGGCGGACATATCAAGCTGCTCGTCATAAAGGACTCAAAGTCAGGAAGATATTTTCTTGTTGAGTGAACAGTTCCACCTATTACTCAAAGTACTGCATGCTGCGCTCTTGGACGGCAGCTTGGTGGACCGCTCTTTGGTTATGATGTGGTCGCACTGGGCTCCTAAGAAGGACCTTGATGCATTGCCCAGTGAAGTGGTTCTAGGTCAACTGCTCCATGTCCCGGGGGGGGGGGACTTTTGCCTGAGAGCTCTGCTGCTTCCCCCTGTCCAGCTGATCATCCTTTATGCCCAACAGCACTTCGGTCCCAGGCCCCAATCACCACTGTTTTCAGCGGTCTTTTGTACCTGTAGAGCTCATGTTGGCTTGATTTGTTTTTGTGCAACATGATGCTCACTGATCACCTCTCCAACTCCCATACGATGGCTCATTTCTTGTTCTTTCAGGCTATAAGGATTGTATGCTTGATAAGGGTGGGCGTAAGGAGCGGATCACGCTGGACTGGCTTAAACCGGCACACAGGGTGGCGGATGAAGTTGTGTTTCTGGCCCAGGTTCCCTGTCAATGTGCCCTCCTTCAAGGACCCTGGTAGTACCTCCACATCAAGGGTGGACATCATGGCTTTTGCTGGAGTCAACCCTGACTCACCTCCTATTGTATTCAAATTCAAATTCATAAGATATGTTTTTCCCTTGATGGCAACTATTCATAGTTATGGAGAAATAATTATGCTGCTCAGGAAGGGATAATTATAGATATAGATATAGAAACTTTTGGATTCATTTCAGGTGCAACCGAGGGGTAACTTGTGTACAGTATAAGTATCAGTTTTCTCTGTACTGTTAACTGGTGAAACAATTATGGCAGTTTTTAAAGTTATCAAGCTATCGGTGGGATTGTCAGGTGCCTTAATCTAACCCTGAGGGGCACCATAAGAATAATAGTCATATGTTAGGGTCCCTCCTCAAGCCGCCACCTTATCATGGTGGAGGGGTTTGTGCGTCCCATTGATCCTAGGAGCCAAGTTGTTGGGGGTTTTATGCCCCTGGTTGGCAACCGTGGCAAACAGCTTGTGGGTGAGGGACCAGATAAAGCATTGTCCAGAAGACCCCAAGGATAAGGAAAAAAATCAATCAAGATTTCTTTTGTCCGGATGCAGGTCATCGGGGCCTCTCCCTGGAGACTGCCAACCCTAGACTGCCGACCATTTTGGAGTCCCTGGAGGGGCTGCTAGAGATCACTCTTGTCAGGTAATCCCTCTTCTTACTGGGACACTTCTACACTCACATGAGCAGCGACAGTGGGACCTGTAAAAGCATGATTGGGAGGAACAGCCCCCCCAATCTGGACCTGAGCGGTCTTTTGATACTGGACTGTGCTCGTCATGGACTTTCCATAATGAATACCATTTTCAGAAATAAAGGTGTGCACATTTGCACGTTGCACCAACACATCTTAGGCCACAGCTCAGTGTTTGAACAACTTTGTGGTTGCATCATCAGACTTGAGGCCGCATGTTCTGGACAATCAGATGAAGAGAGGGGTGGAGCTGTCAACTGATCACTAACTGGTGGTGAGCTGGCTGGAGCATGGTGAAGCTATGGAGAACGACTGTCAGAAGGCTCCAATGAGATTCTTGTCCACCATTCAGCAGCTTGGGAAGGGGAAGCAGTATGGTGTCAATGCTGTGTACAGTAGGAAAGCGGGCCACTGACCTCGACTTGGATTGGTGGACGGAATGTTAAGGCTAAGTTCCTTGGGTTATTCTTGACACACAACTGCATAGATGAAGTCCATGGATGCAGAAGTATTCTGATAAGAATTTATTCAGATATATACATGAGTTTGTCAGACCATAGGTGACAAGCAAAGGGCGAAAGAGGAAAGAGCTGAGAAGAGAGGATAGGGAGGAAAAGTAAAGGAAAATGAGGGAGAGGGGGGTGGGTCCCACAGTGTAAGAGGGTTTAATGAACTTCACAAGGAGAAAAAAAAACACATAGCAAACCAGAGGTGAAAGTTCAACTGAAAAAAGGACCAATATTCTACAATTCAGTACTACGGCCAGATCCTCAACAAATGAATTCTATATTTGTTGTCTGCAAAGAACGTAACAGAATGAAAGGGAATGCCTGCCTGTTTCTCCAATATTCATATCTGCACTTTCCACAGCTAGTGCAGCTCCACAGAGTTCAAGTCTTCAAATTGTCAGTGATTGTTGCGGAGCAAGCTTTAGTGTATTCAATATGAATACTAAAGTCACACTTGTAATCCGAATCTTTTGGAATGATGTGCACTGCAGATACAAAGGCTTGGGTAGAAGCATCACAGAATGTGCAAAGTTCTCTCTTTGCTATATCACTTAGAGAGACAGAGGTATACATCCTTTGGATACTCACATTTTTTAGATATTTTGAGGTCGTCTACTCATATCACTTTTTGAACAACTTTTTGTGGAAGAGGTGACCCCATTCATAAGCTTCTGTTGATAGTAATTGGAGCAAAGCTCTGATTTGAATGTTAACTGGAGCTTCAAATCCAGAAGGCCCGGGAAGTCTTTATTGTTGACAGTATAGATCTATGGGTGTAGGATTTCTCAGTGGTTGACATTTGAAAGGTATTCATTGGTGGGGAGTTAACTCTGAGGTCTGAGTCTTTAAACCTATGCTAAGTCTTCCTTTAGAAATGCCATTAAGACATGTTCATGGTTGGACACTGTCTCATGCGATCTCAAATTGGAAGAAGCCAGTGTTTCTTGAGTTTCCTAGTAGACACTGGGGACTTTGTCAGATGGAAAAAAAGATGAGTCTGGCAATTGAATTAGATGTAAAAATGTTGTTCCACAAGGTGTTTTGGTCGTGGCTTAAGGCTTTCTGAGCCCATATATTGCGACAGGTGGGGATGGGCTTTCTTGTAGTCAAATTTTTCGTTGGAGGTTGCAGGTTTTTTTTCTCTTGATGATGTTTCACCTTTCATTTGAGAAGCATCTTCAGTTCTGGTGATCAGCTGTTTCTAAAAAGCCATGAACCATCACACATAATCCCACTGGTTGTACCATGTCATTGACCTGGTGCCAGAGAAAATGCTGATTAGCTGTGGTCTTCCTTCACTTTAAAGCAATCAAACCTTTTCTTGATATCTGCAGTTACTGGCACTCTGAACAGAATCACATCACCAAAAGTATACAGAACTACACAACATGAATGTAGACGATGGACAGAAGGCTCCGCTCATATACATATTTAATGGTGATCATAAATGAGCCTCCCCTTGACTTACATGAAGACTGTGTTTTGTGGGAGGGGCTTTCTCAGGTGACCGGAACATAGTGGTAACTGGATGGGAGGCATTCCAGTCTTTTTAAATGTTCTAGCCTTACTGAAAGTTCTCAGGATACAGCTATGCATGTACATAGCATTAACTTGGATCTATGTGGATCATGTCACTATTAATCAGCAGTGGACATGACAGCTGGGATTCCACAATCAACATGTGCTGGCTCTCTTCTTCTCAAGTTCACATTGAACACAGTACTTAATGTACAACAGTGTCCCCGCTGGCTGGTCACTATAACTACTGACCAAGTCCCTGCTTGACATCATCAGCTGCCTTCAAACTGTAGGAACTTTTTGCAGTCCCCATAACATTTCACCCGGGAATGCCCAGCAAGCCTCTTGCCTTTGAGCCCTCACATTTGTGCATCCTTCAAATGCATGGTAATTTGCGGTTGCTGTACATCCTCCATGCACACAGCCCACATGAGCCGAACCCTTACAGGTCCCTTTCCACCTTTGCAAATGCAAAGTTAAAAGGTTCCGTGGGGGAAGGTAGTTCCTCGAGTGAAATTCAAGCTTTATAGTTCTTAGAAATTTGATGTGATAGAGTGGATTGCAAAAATATTCATGCTCCTTGAACTTTCGAACATTGTGTAACATTACAATCACAAAAGTAAATATATTTTGTTGGAATTTTATGAAAAGACCAACACAAAGAGGCACCCAATGCTGACTTACAAAAAACAATATGGACATTTTTTGGGGGGGGCAATTAAAGCACCAAGTCTGTTGAGTTAAGTCTCTACCAGGTTTACACATTTAGAAACTAAAATGTTTATCCATTTTCTTTACAAAGCAGCTCACAGTCAGTCAGATTAGGTTTGAGAGTGTTTGTGAATGACAGTCTTCAATCTTGCGACGGATTCCTGATCTTTAGGTCTGGACTTTGGCTGGACAATTCTAACAGCTCCCCCAAGAATAAAATTTTAGACTTTTGAATTTTGAATCATAATAATCATAATAGATGGTAGCTATGACTTTCAAAAGCTTTTTTATTAGACCGTGCAAATGGATTGGGTCATGAAATTAAACCTTCAAAAAAACATAATGTGAGTGAAAAAATTCACACAATATTTATTGTTTCCAAATTAGTTTTCAATAGATAAACTTCAGAGACTACAATGAATTTCAGAGAAAGGAAGCTAATCAAAAAAAGTCCCGAGAACTACTTCATTCTGCCTTGATATCTTCTCTCCTTCTTCTTCTTTATCTTTTTTTCACTACATCCATAAATCTACTCCTTCTGCTTCTCCAACCCCAGCATCCTTCTTCAAATACAGTAGTTCACTATCCCTCCTCTGTACTTGACCAAATGTACTTGACCCCTGATGGAAGGATTCTTGATCTTATCCATCCTCGTTACTTCCAAAGAGATCACTGCTACCTCCAGCTCTGCGACCTGTCTTTTCCTCAATGCCAAGGGCTCTGAACCATACAATATCACTGGTCTCACCGCTATCTTGTATACCTTTCATTTCGTTGTTGGCTGATACTCTTTAATCACAATTCTTGTTCAAATTTTATTTCACCCCTTATCCGAGAGGCTTCTTTAGTTCTGAGGAACTGAAGTTCTTCTGAAGTTCAGAAGTTCAACTGAATTTAAGTTCCCATGACAAGAAGATTTTGACAAGAATTCACCATGGTCTGGACAAATGAGAACCTCCACAGACACTTTTATCACACATCACCCCAGACACTTTTCTCTAGCTGTTCCAACCAGCTTGAACCCATTTATTTGTTTCTTTTCCACACTCTCCATTGCTCTGAACTGTTGACGGTAAGTAATTGAAATCCTCCACTTTCTTAATCTCTGCTCCCGGCCTATCCCTGCTCCATGTATCCTTTCTTGCTGCAACTAACCTTCATTTCTTTCCTTTCCAGACCATTTTGCCATCTATCGAGAATTTCCTCCACCTGTCCCATGCTCTCACTACAGATCACAATTTCTTCTGCAAACATCATGGTCCCTGGAGATTCCTCTTTAGCCTCATCTCTCAGCCAGCTCATCACCAATGCAAACAAGAAGGTGCTCAGAGCTCCCTGATCTAGTCCTACGTCTACCTTGAACTTCTCTGTCACATCTACAGCACACCTCACCATTGTCTCACACCTTGCATACATGTCCTTCACCGGTCTAACATACTTCTTTGTCACTCCAGACTTCCCCATAAAATACTATAGTTCCTCGCTGGACACCCTCACATATGCCTATTCTAGATCTGCAAAGGTGTACTACAGGTTCCTCTAAAATTGTCTGTACTTCTCTACCAGCATTCTTATGACAAATACTGCATCTGTGGTACTTTTTTTCTGGGCACGAAACCATACTGTTGTTCACAAATGCTGACTTCAATCAGTATAGTTTCCGCTATTCCTTCCTCTAACTTCGGCATATGTTACATCCCCTTTATTCCTCTATAGTTAGCATATTGTGCATATCTCCCTTATTCTTAAAAATGGGCACCCTCATACATCTTCTCTATTACTCAGGCTTCCTCTCACTCTCTAAGATCCTGCTGAATAATAACCACTCGACCGCTGCCTCTCCGAGACACTTCCATACCTCCACAGGTATATCATCAGGACTAACTGCCATCACTCTTCATCCCCTTCAATGCCCTCCTAACTTCACCTTCACTAATCTCTGCTACTTCATGGTCCACAATAGTCACCTTTTCAACCTTCACTCTCTTTCATCCTCCTCATTCATCAACTCTTTGAAGTACTCTTTACATTCCACCATCACTCTTCTGGCATCTGTTAAGACATTTCCCTCAATATCCTTAACCATCCAAGTCTGCTGCCTGTCCTTCCCATCTCTATCTCTCTGTTTTGCCAACATGTATATATTGTTCTCTCCCTACTTACTTTCCAACCAAGCATTCAGTGAACTTACAAGTCAGTGGAACTTTCTGTTTGGCCTGTTTCTGCCTGTTGTACCTCCTCCACTGCCCATGAGTCAGACGCAGGGTTAAAAGCTGCAGGGTCATCAGACAGGGGCAACCATGCGTCAACGTTTTGCCTTGTTAATCCTAGAATCTTTCCTGGTGGCGGGGCAGTGACAGGTATGTCTCTCTGTCACTCCCTGCAGATGATGGGTGTTACCCCTTGTGGCTGTTGTTGGGGTTAGTTTTTCTTTCCCCAGCACCTGTGCTTCATCCTCAGCAAGAGCCCGAAGCTTCCTTTCTCCACCTCCACTGCCGGATCTTTAACCAGTTTCATCAGCCTTAGAGAATGTGCAGGGGGCTTGCATTGTAGGCCTTGGGGATGTAGCAGCTTTCCTCGCTCGCAAACTACTGGTGGAGGTTACAGGGACAGGGAAATGTGTCATAGGTTGCCCGAATGAGGAAGCTAAGCCTTGCCTTCGGCATCTTCCACAAGTCCACAACAACTGATGTTCTGGTTGACAACTCCCTCCCAAATTGTCCTGCTCTCTTTGGTCCTGCGACACAGCCTTGATCCACCTTTGCAAATGTCTTGTAATGCCCTTCCACCATCCACACTACCTTTGCATCAACCATTACCTTTTTTCTTTGCAATTGGCTTTGGACCAGAAGTGACACATCTCTCCCCATCCTAGTCCTGCTCTTCATGCCTGGACTCTGCCGAGAGTTTCTTGATTTTGCAGCTTGCCAACACCCCCTTTGACCTGGCTAGGGTCTTCCACTTTCTTCCCATAGGGACCTTGGTTTTTGCCTTCCTTACTGACTGATCAGTGGTCTCTTTCAGCTCAAGAACCAACCTGGTCTTCTTTTGCATGCATCCCTCACAATTATTTGCAGTGCCAGTTGAGGTGTGTTCTTCCCAAAAAGGCCTGTTTCGGAAAGGCACTTTGGCAGCCCCAACCCCTTTCGGATGAATGAGTTGGGTTTTCTGTCCATCTTGCTTTTAGTGATTGACGATATCGCAAACATTTCCGGCTGCCACATTTTCCTCCTATGAAAGATGAACTAGTAGCACCAGACTTTGTACTTCCCAAGGAATTCTAAAAACTCAAATTGCATTCCCGCTCTTCTTCTCCTCCAGCAGCTGTCTGGCATGCTTCAAAGGTTCTCTGAAGTGGCTGGTTTGTTCTTTTTGCTTCCATTTACTGTACTTGGGGATGTGTTAAGCTCTGAGGAGCCTGACTAGTCTATGCAGGACCTCCTCCCACAGGACTTTCAGACCTTCTCTCTCTGGGTGCATTGCTGTCAGTTCATTGGGTTAGTCCTTTGTTTGGGGATAACTTCAGCAAACCTGTCCTTACAGATGCAGTATGTTATATCCTCAAACAGGTTAAGCTTGGTTTCAACGGCTCCCGGAAATGCTTCCACCAGTGTGTTGGTCAGGTTTGCATCCAATGTGTGTCATGCCTCTGCATCGTTTGACCATAGAAGTCATCACATACTCTTTGTTTGGCTTTTGCCATCTCTTTTTCAACCTTTACCCATCGCTGCGTCCTCCTGTAATTCTGTCTGCTCTTTTCAGTCGCCTCAATTTTCCACTTCCTCTTTGCTCGCCTCTTTCTCTTCACATACCCCTACACTCCTCATTCCACCACTAAGTCTCCATATCTACCGGTCTTCCAGTCGACAAAACTCGTACTCTCCTACATATCTCCCTGATCACATCAGTTGCAGTTGTCAAGTCATAAGCAAGCTCTCCCTGACCACCCATAGCCTTTTTCAACTCTTCCCTGAAAACCATATAACACTCCTCTATCCACCAACCATCATTCAATACTGTCAAATTTGCAGTCACTGATCTCCTCGGAGCTACAAGATGTAACCTACATGCATGCTGTGTCCATAAAAAATGTAATGTACCTGTGTGTGCCTATCCCTACTCTTTTAAGCTACCCTATATTCCTGCCTCTTCTGGAAAAAAAAAATTCACCTCAGCCATTCTCATCCTACCATCAACTGTCCCCTCTGTGTTGCTACCCTGGATACCAGAGCTGTCCCTCATTTCTCCATCACCTCTATTTCCTGCACCAACATGTCCATTGAAGTGTGTACCAATTTCCACTGTCTCACCGCTCGTAATAATCTGCATCACTTTGTTTAACTCGCTCATGAATTTTTCTTTCGCCTTTCACTCACATCCCACCTGTGGGGCATAGCCAATAACAACATTTAGCATCACACCTCCAACTTCGAGCTTCAGACTTATCAATCTTTGTGACACTGTTCCCTCCTCCTGAACATTCCCAACAAACTCCTCTTTCTGGATAACTCCTACTCTATTTCTCTCCCTGTCAATACAAAAATCAAAAAACTTAAAACCTACTCCTAAGCTTCTAGACTTGCTTCCTTTCCACCTGAACTCCTGCACAGACAACATATCCACCTTCATTCTTTGTATCAAGTTAACCAACTCTCTCGCTTTTCCTGTCATCGTCCAAATATTCAGCCAAATATTCAGAGTCCTAACTCTATTTCCAGACTCTTGACTTTACTTTTCTCTTTCTGGTTTCGAACAAGCAATCCTCCTCTCCTTCCACAACAGCCCAATTTCCACCACCATCGTGTCAGTTATTGGCCCCAATGGCGATTTTTGTTAACCCGGGCCAATGTGGTATGGAAGTCAACAGGTTTGATTTGCTTGTTTTATGCTGGATGTCCTTCCTGGCACAACCCTCTCCATTTATTTGAGCTTAGGTCTGGCTCAACCCGGGCCAATGTGGTATGGAAGTCAATAGGTTTGATTTGCTTGTTTTATGCTGGATGACCTTCCTGGCACAACCCTCTCCATTTATTTGAGCCTTGGTCTGGCGCAGAAAAGCACACTCCAGTGCCATCCTGAGGCTACATTTCATCTCTCCTCTGCACTTCAATTAAAAAGACCTTTTTTTGTTGATAAACAAGTTGACTGATTCTAATGGCCTGCAATGGCTAAAAGTAATATGATTATGTTGGATATATGCTGAAAATTAATTTGAATGTCAGTAAATAAAGTGTGAGAATTGCTTAATCAATTTAAATAATTCAATCGTGGAGACATTAGTGAGATGATTTCAAAGCTTAAGATATGAACATTGTAAATGGGAAATATTTGATATTCCCATGTTCGCCCACTGCCACATCTATAAAAGCAGCAGGCAGACTGAGTGTCATATGGAGGAAACATCTTGCTGAGGAAACATCTGGCTGATATGGCTGATCACATATTATTTCATAGTGCCAGGCATCCGATTATCATACCTACTTGATGGATTACACCATTATAAGATATGCCACACAAGTTGCATATCTCTATGCAGGTGTCAGTATCAATGGTGACAGGAAAGCTAAAGATGCCTTGATTTATGAGACGCATTGAGGCTGCAGGTGTAACATATGGCAAAGGCATTCTGTATGCATGATGAGGCATCTGTAAGGAACCCGCTGCAGCTGATTTATGGGAGTTAAATACTAGTGCAGAATCATCAATTGCCAGCTTTGGTCACAGTACATTAATTTTTGTACTTAATTCAAGACGATTGCAGGGTACAGGATTGCTGTGTGTGTGTGTATATGTATGTGTGTGTGTGTGTGTGTGTGTTTGTGTGTGTGTGTGTGTGTGTGTGTGTGTTTGTGTCTTCACCCGGGGAAAGTAGTACCTAAAGGTGAAGTTGTTTTTAGTAATGTACCATCAAAGTAAATGGATACATTAGATAAACCCATTGGTCTTAGGACTGATAATAATTTATGAAAGACGTTAGGTTTTAAATCTTTTATTCTTATGTGGTATATTGAAAAAAAGCAAGTGCAAGAGCAAGAGCATACGATGTCCATCCATCCATCCATCTTCCACCGCTGATACAAAGTCGGGTCGCGGGGGCAGCAGCTGGAGCAGAGAGGCCCAGACTTCCCTCTCCCCAGCTACATGGTCCAGCTCTTCTGGGGGGACTCCAAGGCATTCCCAGGCCGGCCTAGAAACATAATCTCTCCAGCGTGTCCTGGGACTTCCCCGTGGCCTTCTCCAAAATGGACATGCCCGGAAAAGCTCCCCCGGGTGGCATCCTGACCAAATGCCCGAGCCACCTCATCTGACTCCTCTCTATGCAGAGGAGCTCTACTCTGAGCTCCTCCTGGATGGCCGAACGTCTCACCCTATCTTTAAGAGAGAGTCCAGTCATCCAGCGGAGAAAACTAATTTTGGTTGTATGTATCAACAATCTTGTTCTTTCGGTCACAACCCACACCTCGTGACCATAAGTGAGGGTAGGAATGTAGATCGACCGGTAAATTCAGAGATTCGCTTTCTGGCTCAGCTCCCTTTTCACCATGACAGACTGGTACAGAGTCCCCATCACTGCAGACGTTGCACCGATCTGCCTGTCGATCTACCACTCCATCATTCGCACTCTCATGAACAAGACCCCGAGACACTTGAATTCTTACACTTGGGACAGGACCTTTTCCCCAACCTGGAGTGGGCACTCCACCTTTTTCTGAATGAGCACCATGGTCTCGGATTTGGAGGTGCTGATCCTCATCCAGCCGCTTCAGATTCGGCTGCGAGCCACTCCAGTGAAAGCTTGACATCATGGACTAATGAAGCCAAAAGAACCACACCAACTGAAAAAGCAGACTAGATCCTGTGGCCACCAAACCAGATCCCCTCGACAACCTGGCTGCACCTACAAATTCTGTCCATAAAAGTTATGAACAGAGTCGGTGACATAGGGTAGCCCTGGCGAAGTCCAATTCTCACCAGAAGCGGGTCCGACTTATAATCAGCCATATGAACCAAGCTCTGACACTGGTCATACAGGGACCAGACAGCCCGTATAACAGTGTTCGGTACCCAATATTCTCCAAGCACCCCCCACGGGATTGCCCATGGGATATGGTCAAATGCCTTCTCCAGATCTAGAAAACACATGAAGACTGGCTGTGCAAACTCCCATGGCCCCCTCGAGGACGCTACTGAGGGTATTGAGCGGGTACACTGTTCCACAATCAGGACAAAAACCACACCGCTCCTCCTGGATCTGAGGTTCAACGAACCAACGGACCCTCCTCTCCACCATCGCTGAAAAGACCTTGCCAGAGAGGCTGAGGAGTGTGATACCCCTGTAGTTGGAGCAAACCCTCCGATCCCCCTTTTTAAAAAGGGAATAACCACCCTGGTCTGCCAGTCCAGCAGGACTGACCCCGACATCTACACAATGCCGCAGATGTGCGCAGCCAGGACATCTCTACAGCGTCCAGAGCCTTGAGAACCCAGGGCGGACCTCCTCTACCACCAGGGCCCTGCTACTGAAGAGCTTTTTGACTGATTCAGCAACTTCAGCCCCAGAAATAGGCGGGTTCTCTCCAAAGTCCTCCATGGAAGACATTTCTATGTGATTGAGGAAGTCTCTGAAGTATTGCTGTCACCGATCGACAACTCTCGAGTTGAGGTCAGCACTGCCCCACTCACACTGTA
This sequence comes from Fistularia tabacaria, assembly GCA_901007705.1. Classification (NCBI taxonomy): domain Eukaryota; kingdom Metazoa; phylum Chordata; class Actinopteri; order Syngnathiformes; family Fistulariidae; genus Fistularia; species Fistularia tabacaria. The sequence goes on along the minus strand of CAAKHD010005087.1, from coordinate 10,329 downwards.
CACAGTGTTGACGGAAAACTGCTTACTCCTCCTGAGTCGGCGAATGATGGACCAGAATCTCCTCGAAGCCGAAGTTCTCCCCGAACTCCTCCCATGCCCTTAGATTTTCCCTCGGTGACCACCGAACCCTACTGGTACTTGTCAACTGTCTCCAGAGCCCCACAGGCCAGAAAGGCCAGATATGACTGCTTTAGTTTGATGGCATCCCTCACCGTGAGGTCCACCAGCGGGTTTTAGAGTTATCGCCCTGATAGGCGCCCGACAGCCTTACGGCCGCAGCTCTAGTTTGCTACTTTTGACAAGGGAAGCACGGAAGAGGGTCAATTCGGACTCAATGTTCCCCGGTTCCCTCAGGACATGGTTGTAGTCCTGCTGGAGGTGGGAGATGTTGTTGATCCTTGTTAGAGGGGACTCTGACAGACATTCCCAGCAGATCCTCACGTTGCGTTTGTGTCTGCCAAGTCTGACTGGCATCCTCCCCCACCATTGGAGCCAGCTACCCACCAGGTGGTGATCAGTTGACAGCTCTGCCTCTCTCTGCACCCGAATGTCCAGGACGTGCGGCTGGAAATCCAATGATACGACCACAAGGTTGATCAAAGAACTATGGCCTGTTGGTGTCAAGTGCACACATCGACACCTTTATGCCTAAACATGGTGTATGTTATGGAAAATCTGTAACAAGCACAGATGTCTCAAAAACACTGCTCGGGTTCAGAACTGGTGGGCCATTCCTCCCAATCACAACCTTCCGAGTCACGATTGTTACCCATGTGAGCGTCGAAGTCTCACAGTGGAATGAGGGAGGCCCTTGTAGGAATGCTCCATAGCAGCCCCTCTAGGGACCCAAAGAAAGGTGGGTAAATTGAAATTCTGTTAGGTGCATAGCAACAAACAAGAGTCAGAATCCGTCCTTCCACATGAAGGTGAGTCGTTGAGCCACAATGTACAAGCACTGAGTCAGGGGTAAATCAATATTCCCAAACCTGCCCGGTGCCTCTCACCAGGAGCAACTCCAAAGTGAAAAAGAGTCCCTTCCCAGTCTCAAAAGGCCGGGTTTCAGAGCGCAAGCTGTGCGTCAAAATGAGTCCAACTATATCTAGTCTGAATCTCTCAGCCTCGCGCTGTCCCAAGAGCCACCTTCTGCAGCCATGGGTCGGACCGCCAAGGTCCCCCACTCCAGCCACCACCCAGCTCACACTGCACATGACCCCCTCGGCCCTTCCTGTGGGTGGTGAGCCCAGGGTAAGAGGGACCAATGTCATCCTTTTGGGATGTGCCTGGCCGAGCCCCATGGGTGCACCAGGCGCTCGCCATCGAGCCCTGTCCCTGGAGCTAGGCCCAGTGGGGGGCCCATGTCCGCTAGGGGAAAACTGGGTTTAAATTATGTTATTCTTCAAGGGAGGTCTCCTGAGACTCTTTTTGGCTGGTCCCTCACCTGGGACCTGTTGGCTTTGGATGAGTCTTCCAGGGAAATGAATCCCCCTGGCAATATAGCCCCCAGGATCAATGGGATACACAAGCCCCTCCACCACTGTAAGGTGGCAACTCAGGGGAAGGGGGGTTGTGGGTGGGTCTAGGTTATGATGGCTGTTATGCAACTGGTAGAGTTGATCGGCAGAACCTAGATCGATGGGGGTTGCTATGCTAATGGGGATGTCGTACAATGGGGACAACAGATTGACTTTTGGGAATTTACATTGATTAGCATTAGAAAAGGTGAATCCAAACTTCTCAGAATGTGAAACAAAGGAGTGAAACCTATTGAATGGACTGGACTGAGGCTCATGCAGAATTTACCAGGGCTAGTTCTGGTAGTGTACCTTTCTGGGTTGTTTGGAGGTTGCATATGTGCCTGGTCTAGGTGTGCTTAACCCTCTTGGTATTGATCCCCGTACGCCACTGGATGTTGTTCAAAGGTTATGCCTAAGGCCCCCTCTTCTGTTCAGAAGAGGGGCCTTAGAAGAAGCCTCTCAGTGAAATGTCCTCAGCATTGGACTTCGAGTCCTGGTGTCATGATAAGATTTTGACAAGAATTCACCATGACCTGTATGATTGAGAACCACCACAGAAAACACAGGTATTTATTTATTCATTTCTTTGATGCACTAATAGAATAAAATTGCTCCTAAGCATTATTTTGTGCTGAAATTGTGATTGTTCAAAATGAAACAATCTTTTAATATTCTACCAGCTTTCCAAGACAAACATGAAAGACTATTATGAAAAAAAAAGTACAAGAATATCTTTCAAAAAAGTGAAACACTTCTAGCCATGTTGTCATTGGAAGAATCCATCCTTTCTGTTGGGATGTTGTGCAGGGGGTTGTGCGCGAGTGAACACCAGTAGGTGCAAGTCATTAAGCCTCGTTGGGCCGAGAATGAGAGGAGCCGTTTGCTAACCCTTCGGGGCCAGATTGTTGGGTCTAACCCCCTCCCTCGCGCCTTGCAAGTTCTATGTCTCCCCCCTTCCCCTACAAGTTCTATCTGGATGCCATCGTCATGCTTGTTCAGTATCCTTTACTTCCTCTAACAAATTTCCAGAGCCTAATGTTGGATCATACATAGGGCATAAAAATTGTGTGTTTATTGTTATTAGTGGTTGTAGTAGTAATATTTAAAGGAACATCATTCAGAGCAACCTTCTCTGGTGATATTGATGTGTACTAAACCTAAACTATGAACTTACCAAGCATAAACAGAAAATGTTATTTTCAATCAACAATGGGTATTAGAATTCTAACATGTGTAGCCCTGTAGTCTTCCTTGCTGGCTTTACTTTAACAGATGCCATTGAAAACCTCCACAGAAAAAAAAAATGTGCTAATTAATTGAAATCCACAAAATTTACCAAAAACTCAAGAATAAGAAATTATAGGTATTTTGTAAGTACTATTGAGAGAAAAAGTTAGCTCAGAAGTGTTCTTATGCGATAGTAATGAAGAAATACGTTAACTTAGAAGTGTTCTTAAGCATAATATTAATAAGTAGTGTGGAATAATCTTTAAGGATGAGACGCTGTGTCCTTGTGTTTATCATTTCCTGTAAACCAATGGTGCAGGTGTTTACGTCGAGGCACATGAGCACACCAGAAGAATGGGCAACCACAAAAACAAGGGGACCTTCGGCAGAAGGCAGCAGGTGGTCCCCAGGAAGACCTTGGACCTCGTAGACAAGAGAGCGTGAGCGAGAGATGGGCTGACAAAGGAGGAGAGAAGACAGATCATGTCAACAGTCTTGCAGGGTGTCTGGAGCAAACTAGAGATCGGGGCAGATCAAGCAATACGACTAAGGGAGCTGGAGCTCCAGTCTCAAAGCAAGACAGGCCTTCTATCTGCTCCTACACAGCACAGATACAAATTTCCACATGGTTCCTGAGGGCTACTGACATAAGTTCAGGAACCATAAAAAAGCCCAACAACAGACCAATGTCGAGTTTGCAAGGTCAAAGTGAACCTTGCTTAACAGATAGACTCTGGTTCTCTAAAAGAGCTACTTCTGTTGGAGGAGTTTAAAAACTGTGTGCCTGATAGCATTGCAGTAAATTTAAATGATCTGAAAGTGCAGTCCCCCTCTGAAGCCACAGTGTTCGCTGACAAGTATAGACTTACTCACAAGACAGTTTTTCTGTCGGTACCCACAGTGAAGCCCGAATATACTCCAGCTATCCACAGTAGGTAGCCAAAGGCATGACCTGGGGTGAAGGACAAGCAGAGACAGTTTTTATTTCCATGCACCTGAGCATGTCATTTCAATTGGTCAGAATTTCGAATGCAAATCAAAGCGATCATCTCCTCAAAGAATGCCACGAAAAGGCATTGGCTTTATTAAAGTGGAGCTGCAAAAAATCTTGCGCCGCCCCAGAGGAGGAGATTACTTTCTAATTTTAGCAGTTTGTGTATGACGGATTGGTGTCATTGATTAGCATAACAGGCCGCATATGGCTTCGGTGGTGTTTTACATGGCATCGTGATAGCCCGCCCAAAGCCTAAGCACCGTTTACATGTGCAGTCTAAGTTAATCATAGGCTTCTTTTCTGTTGGTGTTTGCAATGAATTACCCATTAAAGGTGTGTCATACTCAATGGGAAACAACATTGAAGGAAGCAAGGTTGGAGAGGTGGGAGAGTTGCTTCAGCACATAGAGGAGCAGTTGCGTAGAGCCCAGGAGGGGATCTCCACTGTGGAGCTCCATGGCCCAGCGAGCATCCCACTACTAGAGCCTGGAAACGAAGCAACTACACAGAATGGAAAGGTTACAGATGTCGTTGGAGGAGGGTCATTCTCGGGTGCTAGAGCAGGAGCGGAGTTTGCTTCAGAAGGAGCTAGATGAAGCTCAGACTCCAACTCTTCTGCATCAGGCCCCTGAGAAGCTCACTCAGGAGACGCAAACTGATATAGAACACTGAAAAGCTGCTGCAGAGTTTCAAAGATCAGACAGCTCAATCTGCTTCCAAGATTGGTGAACTGCAAGCGTCACTGTCAGCTTCAAGAGAGGTGCTGAATAGCTCCCTGCTGCAGAGGGAGGAGGTAATGCTCAAACATGAGACGGAATGACAGAGAACTTAGGACCGTGTCAGCATGGTTTGCTAGAGTTCCAGCGAGCATCTGCAGTCTGTAGTTGCCGCTCTCTCTCAAGCAGCAGCAGACCATGCTTACCAAGATCACCGTCCACATCACAGAGATGGTAGAGGGTGTCCACCCAGGTGCAGCAGCAGGGGCTGGCCTTAACATCCCTGGAATAAGAGGTGAAGGGACGATGGGAAGACTGAGGAAAACGACAAGGACATGCAGGAGGTCTACCACAAGAACGCAGAACTGTCTGAGTCTGTGACCCGCCTGACATTATATCTAGGTAGAAGCAAAGTTTGTTCAAAAAAGTGCCTCTTTGTGGTTTTGAGCAGAAATACAGTACTCAACAAATTTTGCCATCTCTGCCATTTAGTAGCATAGCTTAAATTTCACAACTACAACTGATTTTGCATGCTTCTTTGTAATCAGACAAGACCTTGTCGGTCAATAAAGTTCATCCTATATGAAAATGTTTCTTCATGCTTCAGGACTTGACTAATTTGACACAAAAATAAAGCAAATAGTAAAGTATTTGTACACAGCTTTGAAGTTAGACTGATGACTACGGATTTCATGTGACCTCAAAGGTAGTGAGAACTGCATATCAGCTTTTTTTTTCCCGGGATCAACTTTGTGAAAAAGCGCTTAAGGTAATATTGTCTTAAGTTATGTAAGTTGCAAATTAAGTATAGATTACTTGGCATTTTAGTAAACACACAAGCTCCAACTCAGTACACTAGGAAAATTAAAAGTTTCTATGACATTCTTTCATCAGATTCCTTGGATATGGATCTGTTCACATATTCAGATTTATACATTAGTTCACTGTGATGCCAGAGTTTTAAATATTTCCATGTGTTTTAAACATTTCTACTCATAATCGAGGAGGCGAAAATGAAATGAATGAAAAAAAGCAACGTGTAGCAGTAGTTGTCAGGCAGTTAAATATTTAGCATGGCCCATCACATTCCCATTATCCCCTTTGCATATATTATATTTTTTTAATGGCTCCTATACCCTTGAAGCAGTAATTCTGTCTTGGAAATGAAAGGGGGCATGCTGCGAAAAAGGGAGACCAAGAGATACTGAGTCATACGTCTCAATTTAGCTCAATTATTTCTTGCTACAGTATAAATTATATGAAAATAATAAATACATGCATACATACATAAAGAAACACTGAAAACTGGCATTTGCTTTGCCTAAGAGGTATGCCACCACTGTAGTCTGTCTGTTAATTTAACTCTTTTAGCCTCAATGTACAGTTGGTTTTCGCTTAATTTATATATCTGCTTTGAATCAACAACCTTTGGTGTAGATATACAGTTGTGCTCATAAGTTTAGGTATCCTAGCAGAATCCATGGTTTTTTGACCATTTTTCAGAGAATATGATTGATAACAAAAAAGCTTTTTTTTCCACTCACACTTAGCGGTTGGGTGAAACCATTTATTGCCTAAGACTGTGTTTTCTCTTTTTTCATCATCATGACAACAGAAACTACCCAAATGACCCTGATCAAATGTTGACATATCCTGGTGATTTTGGCCTTTTTAACGTGCACAGAAGTTGACACAAATGGGTTGTAATTGCTACTAAAGGTAACCATCCTCACCTGTGATCTGTTTCCTTGTTATTGTTGTGTGTGCATAAAAGCTTAGTGAGTTCTTGGGATTCAGACGGACTCTTGCATCTTTCATCCAGCCACTGATGTTTCTGGATTCTGAGTCATGGGGAATGCAAAATAATCGTTAACGGATCAATGGGAAAAGGTAGTTGAACTGTATCACACAAGAAAGAGATACAAAAAGATAAACAAGGAATTGATAATGCCAGTCAGCAGTGTTCAACTGTGATTAACAAATGGGAAATCAGAGGCTCTGTTAAATCCAAACCACGGTCAGGTAGACCAACAAAAATTTTGGCCACAACTGCCAGGAAAATTGCTCGGTGCAAAGAAAAACCCACAAATTACATCAGCTGAAGTACAGGACTCTGAAAACTAGCGGTGTGGATGTTTCAAGATGCACAATAAGCAGGCACTTGAAGAAAAATTGGCTGCATGGTTGAGTCACCAGACGAAAGCCATTACTGCGCAAATGCCACAAAGTATCTCAGCTACAATATGCCAAACAGCACAGAGACAGGCCTCAAAACTTCTGGAACAAGGTAATTTGGAGTGATGAGACCAAAATTGAGCTTTTTGCCCAAAACCATAAACGTTGTGTTTGGAGACGTGTCAACAAGGCCTATGATGAAAAGAACATTATACCTACTGTAAAGCACGGAGGTGGATCGCCGATGTTTTGGGGATGTGTGAGCCACAAAGGCACAGGAAACTTGGTCAAAGTTGAAGGAAAGATGAATGCAGCACGTTCTCAGCAAATACCGGAGGAAAATTTGATGTTCCAACATGGCAACGATCCAAAACACAAGGCCAAGTCGACCTGTCATAGGCTACAGCAGAACAGAGTGAAGGTTCTGGAGTGGGCATCTCAGTCTCCTAACCGCAATATCATTGAGCCACTCTGGGGAGATCTCAAGCGTGCAGTTCATGCAAAACAGCCCAGGAATTTACAGAAACTGGAGGCTTTTTGCCAAGAAGAATGGGCAGCTTTACCATCTGAGAAAAAAAAGTTAGTAGTTCAACTACCTCAAAAGACTTCAAGCTGTCATTGATGTTATAGGGGGCAATACATGGTATTAAGAACTCGGGTATGTAAACTTTTGATCAGGGTAATTTGGATGTTTTTTGGTATTATGATTTAAAAATAGAAAACATTTGTTTATCAATAAATGGCTTCATCCAACCACTGAACATGAGTGGGAAAAGTTTTTGTGTTATCATTCATACTCTCTGAAAAACGGCCAAGAAAGCAAAGTTCTGCCAGGGTATATAAACTTTTGAGCACAAATGTACAGACTCTGATGCTCTTATTTCTTATTCTTATATTCCCATTGTTTTTTTTTGTTTTTTTTTAAACCACATTTTGTGGGGTCTTCTGAGCCACCCTCTGTCAGCACCCTCATCCGGGACCTGTTCGCCTTGGGTGACCCTACCAGGGGCATAAAGCCCCCAACAGCTTAGCTCCTAAGAAAATAATGACGCGTCAACCCCTCCACCACAATAATGCGGCAGCTCAAGATGATGAAAAAGAAAAATGGATCTGGTTTTACCTTGCCCAGACGGGAGTCGCTGGGCTCAGCCAAAAAAGGTGAACGTTGGTCTCCCTTCCGTTGGGCTCACCACCAGCCGGCTGGTGGCCCAGGTCGGGACCGTTCAGATCTGCAGCAGCAGAAGCTGGCTCTTGGAACATGGAACATTACCTCTCTGAAGGGGAAGGAACCTGAGCTGGTGCGTAAGGCTGAGGGGTTCTGGCAGATATAGTCCGATTCTACACAGCTCAGGAACCAGGCCTCTTGAGAGGGCTGGGACTGTTTTCTACTCTTGAGTAGCCCCCAGTGAGAGACGCCAGGTAGGTGTGGGCATACTGATTGCCCCCTGATTCACACCTGTATGTTGGGGTTCAAGCTGGTTGATGAGAGGGTAGCCTCCTTCTGCCTTAGGCTTGGGGGAAGGGTGACAACTGTTATGTGTGCCTATGCACCCAACAGCAGTTCAGACAGCCCACCTGTTTGGAGGTCCCTAGAGGGACTGTTAGGCGCTGCTTGTCTTACTGGGGCACTTCTACACTCACATGAGCAGTGACTGTGGGACCTGTAAAAGCATGGTTGGGTGGAACAGCCCCCCTTATCTGGACCTGAGCGGTCTTTTGTTACTGGATTTCTGTGCTCATCATGGATTGTCTATAGCAAATACCATGCTCAGAAGTAAGGTGTAAGAAGTAAGTAAGGTGTGCACATGTGCACCGAGCACCAACACACCTAAGGATGCAGTTCAATGATCGACTTTGTGGTAGCATCTTTGGACTTGAGGCTGCATGATCTGGAGACTCAGGTGAAGAGAGGGGCAGACCTCTGAACTGATCAACAGCTAGCAGTGAGTTGGCTCCGATGGTGGAGGAGGATGCCAGTCAGATATGGCAGACCCAAACGTAATGTGAGGGTCGGTCAGAAAGAGTTTCATCTCACCTCCTGCAGAGCTTCAACCACGTCCCGAGGGAGACAGCGAACATTGAGTCAGAGTGGACCATATTCCCTGCCTATATTGATGAGGTGGCAGACTGGAGCTATGGTCGGTGCCTGTTGAGGCGGTAAACCCCGAACCCGTTGGTGGACCCAAATGCAGAGGGATGCCATAAAGCTGAAAAAATAGTCCTACCGGCCTTTCTGGCCTGGGGCTCCAGAGGCAGCAGACAGTTACTGGCAGACCATGCCAGAAACTGTAGTGGCTGCCTAGTCAAAAACTTGGGCATGGTTGGAGTTTTGTTAGGCACTGGACTTTCAGAGGGCTCCAAGGCGATTCTGGTCTGCCATGTAGCGGCTGGGAGGGGAGGGGTAAGCAGTATGCCATCAACACTGTGTACAGTGGGAACGGCAGGACGACTTGGGACTTTGTGAATTCTTGGAATGAATACTTACAAGGCTTCCTTAATCCCGACAGCTCGCCTTCCAATGAATAAAGATTTGAGGGACATTTTGGGCTGAAGTTGTCGAGCTGTCCTGGCTGGTGCAACTTTGAAATATCGCGTAGAAGGCGGGGACAGTGCCTATGGATTGGCAAACTGGCGTGGTGATCCCCCCCTTTAAAAGCATGATCGGACGGTATGCTTAAACTACATGGGATCACACTCCTCAGCCTCCCTGGAAAAGTCTACAGAGGGGTGCAGGAGAGACCGGTCCATCAGGTTATTGAACCTCAAATCCAGGAGGAGCCATGGACCAGCTCTATACTCTCAGCAAGTGTCAGGTCTAAAGCACCTCAGACATCATTGCATACCTACACAGAGAGAAGACAAGGGACAACAGTACTCTTTTACTTGCAAGGAGAACGGAAGGAGACGTGCCCAGTAACACTCTCCCAACGCTCTGGCGCACATCTCTCCGTACCTTTCTTTTATTTCCTTATTTCCTTAGGGTGGTCCCTAGTTACAGGGCGTTTTGTAGCTCCAAGGGCTGGGGAAATTTGCAACAATGTTTTGAGATACATAACACTATAACGAGACAGTGTTGTGCCGCCATGGTTATCTCCAGGTACCGCCTGACATCATCCTCCCTCCAGCTGCCAGGGCGCGGCGGCCTTGTCCTTGAGCTTTGAGCAGCTCCGGCCATTCTCATGTTCGTTGTCAGTTGGGCTGGCCTCCAGCTTTTCTCACTCTTCTGATAATGATGTTCGGTCTTGGTGCTGTACATCCCCTTTCTTCTGAAGTAAACTTCCATCCATCAACCATTTTATGCAGCGTAAGTAAATAAGAGCAGAAATGTTATGAGACAACTGCCTGCTTTTTAATACTTCAGGCAGAAAGACAGGACTTAGAAAGAGCGAGGAGTAACATCGTGATAACATAATCATATATTTCTCCAACATTTCCCCCCTGTTTATCACATGTTGCTCATTATTTTTTATTCACTTAGTAGTCACTTCACGAGGATTTTCAACTGTAAGATTATGGTTATGAGGACAGACATGTTTACACACTTAGAGGGAAAGTTACTTCTCTGACTGGAGTGATCATTTCGTAGACACCGCCAGAATAGGTGTCTATGTTAGGGAAAAATCAGGTAAATTAGTTGGTACATTTTCATTCATCTTCAATGTCCAGTAGCGGGAAAGCTTGAGCCAGCTGGTCTTCCAGTGGG
>CAAKHD010005085.1:11500-26422 GCA_901007705.1 Fistularia tabacaria | reverse complement strand
GGTGGCGAAAAAAAGTCCCCGTGCGAAACGTGTTTTTTTTTCCTGCCATGTCATGCTTCCAAAAAAGAGGGTAAAAAAAAAAAAAAAAAGGGGGGGGGGGTGGACGGCAGGGACAAGATGTGCTGCGTGGGATAAGAGACGTCCCCGGAGGGTATTTTTATTCCTGCTTTTGAGTGTCCAGCTTTGGAAACAAACAGCGTTGGACCACGTTGCTCTGTTTAGAAAACGACAGACCACCGTGGCTGCGGGGGCCATTGCTTCAATTCATGCCCTGACCTTTTATCGTGTTTTTCTTTTTGTTAAGTGCTCCACGACAGACGCCCTGGTCGGGGGACTTGTTTCTGTCTGCCAGTGTCACATCAGTCCTACGAGAGGAGGAGGAGGGGGGGGGATCTGTCCGGTCACCATGGCTCATGTTTTAACTGGCTCCGTGACTTCAGTTCTGGAAGGGTTTTATTGCAGCTTCCCTAAAATATAGCCGCCGTTCAGTACCGGTACTATTCTTGACTGATGCTCCTTATAAGGACATGGATTCTAATACTAAAGTAACTCCACGGTTCAGGGAGAACATTTGGACCTTAACGGGAGCCAAACGGCAGTGGAAGACGAGGAGGCACAACAGAGGAAGCGGCATGAAACGCAGGGCGGGAGGCCGGCCGCGACGACAAGATTCACCGTATCTAGGCTCCGCGGTGGTCGAGAAACAAACAAACAAATGCATGCAAAACAACTGCTGCCCTCATGTGTCACTGGATGAGCAATATCTTCACAAGCTGGCGCAGAGGGTCGGAATCACAGGGCCTCTGCTCGTCTTTTAGCATCTTTAACATGCTTTCCTAATCATGAATTTTAAATTTCATTTTTAAAAGAAAAGTGGAGAAACGGAATGTGGGTATAGGACGAGTTCCAAATCTTGTTGGAGGTCCTGAACCCCAGCAGTTCCATATGTGCATTCACCCAACACCTCTTAGTGGGACAAATAAAATATGAATTTTTCAAATTCAAAACATTGGTTTATACAGTGGGCTACAAAAATATGGATTTTTCGTTTATGGGTTAAAAAGATATTGACAACCAGAATGCTGAATTAAATAGATAAATAAATAAATAAAAAAGAAAAATCGCTAATAAAAAATATAATTCCATTCTTTTCAACCCATAAAATATTTGTAGTTTGTTTTTTCATGCACTATTCAGATATAAATACATTTTTTTTTGTTTGATATATGTGATACTGGGGTTACATTTTTTTTTAATAAAACCTGATATCATGCAAAATGACTATATATCTTTCTATTGTTAAGTTTTAACTAGTTTATGTTTAATTTCCCTCCCAAAAAACTTAACTTGAATAAACGCTTGAATTTAATTTTGCTTATATGACGAAAAGAAGTGATGCCTCATGTTCCACCATACATGTAAATCCATATCGTACATATTCGGTCGACCAATTTCTGCTTGACACAATTTGTATGAAGGGATTCAAATATCAAGAAAGAAATCACAGGATGTTCCACCACCACAGTCACAATTCCACGACTGAGCGCAGCAAACTCCCTGCGGCACAGATAGACCAATCCATGTAGCCTGATCACCTGTAGCCAATGATGGCCAAGCGGGGCAGCGTGTCATCACAAATCAAATGAATCGGGTGTGTGTCTTGACCTCCGCCGAACCCCTGAGACTGACTCACCCGACCCCTGGGGTTTCCATCCAACCCAGGTCAAGAACCACTGTTTTAGAGTTAATTCCCTCATCCCAGGAGATGACACTAGGCTGACCCGGGCTGGAAGATCCACGTACCTGAGCTGGACCGGCTGCACGTATTCCTTCCGGAATCTTTGGAGCTCGGCGGCCATCGGCTGGTCGCCGTTCCAGAGGGCCTGTCGGTCCTCCTCGGTGGGCTCCGGCTCGGGGATCTCGATCCTGAACGGGGGGGGGGGACGTTTGTGGCGTCAGCGAGTTGTCGTGGACGGCCGTTTTGGGGGGGTGGGGGGTGTATTCATGAAACCCACCTGTCAATCAGCAGGGTGAGAAGCTCCTGCGGCTTGCAGAATGACCGGTAGGTGGTGAGAAAAGTGCGCACAAAGTTGGGATCTGCAAATGGACGGAACAGTTTCAGAGCCCCACGGCGAGTAAAAGACATTTGGAAATGCTTTTCCCAGCGGAGCGTCTGTTTCGGCCACCTTACCGGCGTACATGTGGTAGGTGAGCCGCTCGATCAGCTTGACCACGGTGCCCGCCTTGATGATGGGGATGCCCGTCTTGCTCTGCACTTTATCCTCGAACACGATGTTCTCCTCGGAGTCCTGCACGGCGAAGCGGTAAACCTCCGGGGAGGGCAGTCTGAGCGGGTGCGCTTGCTCCTCGTGCTGCAGCACCGTGTCCAGCATGCGGTCCAGCGTGGAGCGGTACTGGAGCGTCACCAGCGCCGCCATCCACGCCGCCTTCTCCTCAGCTGTCCGAGCGCAAAAAACCGCGCAGTTTTCGTCTTTGCCTATCAGTTCAAACGTGTGCCGGAGCTCCGGCGAGTCCTCGCGGTCGGCGATGCGCACTTTCCTCAGCACGAACTTCTCCTTCAAGCGGTACTCCGCACCGCTGCCTGACCCCGGCAACCGGGAGCTCTGATTGGCCTTACAGCTGATCATGAGGCCGTCGAACAGGAAGTTGTGACGTTCGTGTTTGGCGCCCAGCCGCGACAGCCCGCCCTCCAGGATGAACTCGCTGCAGCACTGGCCGATGTCTTTCCCCTCCCAGCCGTCAATGCTCTTCTGAATCTCGTTCATGCGCTTGATGGCGAGCTGCTTGCTACGGACCTGCCTGCTGTACAGGCGGTACATGGGCTCACTGTGCACGGGGGGCAAAAGATCAACGGTCACACTCTACCACCGTCAACAACACAACGCATATCCAAGCGTGGGCGCCCGGCGAGTAAGAAACCCAGCGGTAGAAACAAGAGTTCTGAAACATACCCAGGTTTGCGCCGTGGCTGGTGTTTGGTATAAATGCGCTCCACGCTGCTCTGGAGGTTGAGCAGCGCCGTGATCGCTTGTTTCAAACATTCTCTGTCGTCCTGGTCTTTACTGCGTTCCTGAAGTTGCTGTATAAAAAAAAAAATAAAAAAAAGTTGGTGATTAAAAAATGTGGATGAGGTGGGAGCACAAGTGTAACAATTGTATTCAACATAATGAGTGGTAGCTTTAAAACTGTCCTTATTTTTAATTTTCACAAGTTCTCTGACCGGTTAAAATATTCATTTTCTGTACATTTTATCATGCACACAAGTGGGCTGCTGCAAATCCTTGCCGTCCCCGAGCGAGAGGCGGGTGGGGGAGGGGGACGTCAATCACAGGGCCACACACAGACGTCCAACCGTCGGGCCTCTCATTCAAACCAACGGACCAGCATTCTGCCGCCTTACTGACCGCACTGGACTGTGAGAGGGAAACTGGTGAGCCCTGAGAGAACGTGTCGGGGTACATGGAGACTGGTAAGAGTGTCAATCACTGGGCTCCCCAAAGTTTGCACGTTTTTAGGTTGTGGAAGAGGGTCCCAGTTTCAATTCTTCTTTTCCCTGTATCTGCATGGGTTTACTTAGGGTTCCTCCCAGAGTCAGAAGAACCAGACAGAAAGTTAACTGGAGCCCCTCAGTTGTCCAGATGTGTGACTGAGAGAGCGAACGGTAGCCTGGTTCTATATATGGCCCGGCGGTCAACCGGTCCAGGGTAAACCCCGTCTCTCACCAAATGAGAGCTGAGCTCCGGCCTCCCCCTCCCCGCAACCCCGAGTGCAGGTTTGGAGGTGGAGAGGGTGAACGGATAGAAACTAACTAAATCAAGCTGCTTTTACATCATCTGTTCATACACCGCACATTACTGTCTGCTCACTTTAACCGATACAATTGTTTCGCTGACTTCGAAATCATTTACTCGTGCACTTTAAGATCCTTCTGAACACAACTCTCGGGGACTAATTAGGAAATGAGATTATGGATCAAGATTTGCAGTTTATACCAGAGGATGCTGATAAAATGTGCTCATGTGACCTCTGTGGCAGGGGTCGGGAACCTGGGGCTCCTTTGACGACTGCATCTGGCTGGAAGATAAGTCTAATCTGACACTTCTTAACATAAGTCATAAATAGGTCCACTCATATCCATTTATTTATTTTAAATTGCACCTGTTCAGGGTTGTGGATGGCTGGAGCCAATCCCAGCTGTGATTTGGGGTACGGGAGGGTCCCACTTCAAAACTCTTGTTTTCATTGGATAATACGGCTGCCTACAAGTCGTTGTGAGGTCCGGAAGTAAACTTCCTCCTTCTAATGGAATATTGAGCTAGCTCATTTATGCAGAGCAAGGCCTTCTGACTGTGAGGACGGCCAAAAGAAGAAAAGATGACGAGTGGCGTCCATTTCCACAGGAATGGACAGAAGACTTCGCCTTTGTAGAGAGAGCAGGTTGTACGGTGTGTCTAACACGCGCTGATAACATTTCAAATATAAAGCGACACTTTGAGACAGGCCGTGCTTGGAAACATCCGGCGGGGGACAGCAGGCAGAAAGTATGCCAAGAGCTACGATGCAGAGTGCCAGCCAGTCAGCAGCAGCAGCTCCGTGTGTGGAACCCACAAGGTGACTGGAATTCAGCTAGCTTTGCTGATTGTTTAGCAATAGTGGGGAACGGAAAGCCGTTCACAGATGAATGAATGAGGCTTCACGTCATCACGCAGCAACCACACCGCAAAGCCAGCAGCAATGAGAAGAAGTATTTATTATTATTATTATAGTACGTGTATTTATCATAAGTCAACTCCAGTGTAACAACGTCATTAAAAAGAATAAATGAAGAGACTTCATGTACTTAAATATTGTTGGTCTTACTTGAAAATCCACACACTCCGTTGTATTGAGTGTGAAAAAAATATGATATGGCTCTCACAGAAAATCTATTTTAAAGGCTCTCTCAGCCTGAAAGGTTCCCGACCCCTGCTCTGTGGGATAAGAACCCAGTAATGGTGGACTGACGTACCTGTAGTAGCTCGAAATAGTGCATACAGTGGTACACGGGGACCATCATCAGCTGCGGGAGGACGTACTGGACGGCCTCTTTGAAGCCCTCTGCAACCGACTGGAGGGACAAAAGTCACAGGGACATCTCAGTGATGGATAAATAAGACTAGCGTCAATCTGATGGGATAAAAGACTACCGGATAGATTCTGAGGCTCTTTTTGAGTCGCGAGTCTGATGATCCCGTCAGCTTTCATCATAAATGCACGATCAGCTACAAGTTCAAGAATTTTGTAAAAAGCATCAAGCATTAGGTGGAAAAATCTCATTTCAACTGTCAATATTGGAAAAACAAAGAAAAATCTCCCAGATGTCTTGACAGCAAGCCAGAGACCATCAGACAATCAGTACGACGGTCCCTCCCCCTCATTGACTGAAGTCGGTGGGTTTCCTGGAAGCTGAAAAATGAAAAAACAACCCCCCCCCCCACACACACACACAACAGCAGAGAGCCAAACAAAAAAAACGTGTTGCATTTCTTAAAGACTTCACAATAACAGGTTAAAATCACGTGTTTGAGCTGGCCGGCATCGTGTTCTACGATCAAACAAATGCAGCTTCCAATGATGCGTCTGCTTTCATTCAGATGGTCTTGAGGACTTTTTGGAGTAAAGTGTGATCGGAACGGACAGGCGCTCCAATGAAAACTAGAAAAATACTTCCTTCCCACATCGAAAAGTAAGCAGAAACTGCAGTAGTGTGGGGCTGGAGAGGGGGCTTTCCTTGCTAAGCATGCAGCCCGAGTTAATGAAAACATAAAAAGAGGAGGGAGCGCCGCGCGAGTGTGTGTGTGTGTGTGTGTGTGTGTGTGTGTGTTTCGGTTTAGAAAGGCTGGATTACAGCGAGCGAGAGGTTAGAGGGTGACGAGCGATGGGGGTGGCGGGTCTGACCACCGGCTAAGGCTGCAGGGTAACCGGAGACGGGGGCGCCGTCATACGATCCATTTAAATCTCCCGTTCCCCTGATAGACGACTCGGAATCAATACGCGAGTACTCAAGACTCCAAAGCAGCGGCCGCACTGTCTGCAAGAAGCCAAGGGGGGAGGGAGGCCTGCTCGAAAAGGAGAGACACCGCACTGATCGACGGACCAAGAACAAGGACCTAAGTTTAGATTTTTAATGGATCCACAGCTGGCAGGTTTACAAACAGAGCTGCACATTGTTTATGTAGAGACCTGGGTGAGGTGGAAATAAATCACCACGATATTAAGGAGTCCCGCTTTCGGGTTGGAGACACAGATCACCGTTTCTTCCTGGGGACGGAAAATGTGTTACACAACCGCCGCGGCGTAATAACAATTCAGCTCCGCCTTGTGGGTCATTTCTTGATTCCTTGAGAATTTTTGTCCTTTCTGTTTAATTGATTTCAGGCTAATTCTTGGTGCTACCTTGTTGATTTCCGGTGCTAATTTCAAAACAAAACACGCATCCACTAAATTGACGAGGAATTAAAAATGTATAAGAGCGAATAATCATCAGAATCTATGCGTATACTCAGATTTGCCTGCACCTACGTCCCATTAGCAAGTTGCTGTTTTTCCCCAGATCACACGATAACAATAAATCCAAAGCAAATATCCCACTGCATGAATGACATTATAAATGATCAAATTACAACACAAGTTCTTTTTCTCTCTGAAGACTTGCAATTGATCCAGGGATGTGAAAAACACATCCTCCAAGTTTATTCGTTCTTTCTTCTTTTTTTTGTCCTTCTGACGTGGTTCTCTCGAATTGCGTCACATTTCAACTGACCGCTGAGGCCTTTGCAAGGCTTTGCCTGAAAACCCGTTTTCACTGGTCCGTTCAAGCCCCGCTGGCCGTATTCCCTTCTTGGCGAAGGATGTCTGAAGCGTGACAGATTGTTGACAAACCCGCTGGGATGGACAGGATGACCCAGACGGATTTGTAAAACTGACTACGAGCCAACTCGTCGCGGCTTGGTGGCAGTAAAAGTGTTTATTGTGGTTATCCAGTAAACCGTCTAACCTTCTCTATTTAATGATCAGAAATAGGCAACGATGAAAACAAAACTTCAAATAAAAAAAAAAAAAGATAAAACACAAACTGGAAAGAAGCCACCTTTCACATCTGTGACATTTGATACTTGCTGCTTCTTTTAATGTAAAGAACACATATCTTATTTTAAATTCTTAAATTACAATGTTGTATATTCAAATTTTAAGTTTCGCTTCATAGGCCGAGCTTCTTTTTACACCCGTCAAAATGTCAAAAGAAAACAAAAAATTACAGAGTAAAGCGTAATTTGCACCTTTCAAAGTATTATTTTGCACATTTTACGCAACTATATCCTATAAAAACCATCTGATAAATGAAAATGTCTGAGAAAGTGTAATGGGGTGGTAAAATTAAAAGAACATATATCTGATTTTAAATTCTTAAAATTATAATGTTGTGTGGTATTTAAAAAGCAAAAGTAAATTAGTTTTGCTTCATAGGCCGAGCTTCTTTCTACATCTGCTTTCACCTTGGATGACTAGAAGAAAAAAAAAAAGCCCAAATTATTCGAACATCATCCTCCTCCTCCTCCTCCTCAAATGCAGGCCAGGCTCCACTAGATATAAAAGGCGGCGCGGTGAGAAAAGGCTACGGTGGGACTATTGGGGACAACATGTTCCCATTGGACAGGAGGTACTCGCGCTCACGTAAGGCTCTCTTACAGTCCTAAATCACATCTTATTTTCAACATTAAAATGTGCCCGAAGGCCACCTTCCTCCGCCCCTCCTCCTCCTCTGCCCCCCGACCGCCCACCGCCCACCCGCCCCGGGGAGAAAAATGGCCCGCAGTGTGGCCGCCTGTTCTATTTTTAAAAGACGATGCAATTTAGCCACAACGGCAGACGCAGCAGAGTGCAGGGGCTGCGCGCTCGACAGCCACATCCATCTGACGCGGCGGCGGGGGGAGGCGGGGGAGCCGCGACAGGAGGCTGAACCACAGCAGAAGATGGAACGTCAATCCCTCTGGTCCAATTCTCATTACGACAAAAAAAAAAAAAAACAAACAACAAAAAACGTATGCGAGTATATCTCCATCAGAGGTGAAGGGACTTTTGTTACATGTTGGAAACATTCAGACATGAGTGAGTTGGTTCTTTCAGAGTTTTACCAAAAGGACGGCTGTGACAGAACCAGATCTGCTGTCAGAGTATCGGGGGAGATGATGCAGGGGGGGAAGAGGAGCTGATCCCGAGGAGCCCCGGGTCACGCGACCGATCTGCAAATGGACCTGACAAATGGCTGTCGAGCCCAAACAAACGCAGATTCTACAACTGCGTGTCACAATTCTCATGAGCAACAACCATTCCTGAATAGAAGAAAACCAAAGCCGAACTGCCGTGTTGGGTTCTGGTTTGTTTGACTGTTTATTTAAACTGCTTGTCTAAAACTATCGTTTTTTGCAACTTGTCGAGATTTACATTCTTGTTTTTATTTACATGCTAGTCGTGTATTGAAATCTGCATGGCCTGGTATGGTAACACCCAAGGCTTCTCACTTGCCGCTTTATTAGGCACACCTTTTTTAAGAACACACAAACAAATATCTATAAAAACTCATCACATGATTTGTATATTAGGACTGCTGATCTTTTTTCGCTCTGATGGACACTCTTACTATTCCGGCGACTAGCAAGATATTCTCTCTCTAACTCTAAAATCCCTGGATATATAAAATCTGACAAACAAGTATCGTGATTTTTTTTTTTTTTTTTAAGAATTCATCCTCTCGTAAATGCTTGTTAACTTCTTGTCGACAATCGGCCGATCTCCAGCCAAGTTTCAGTTCAACCTTCGCCAGTTTTCGTGTTAAGGCTTGCCAAGTTTTAGGTGGTCACCTGCTGATTTGAAAAGTGAAAGACTGCCAAAACTAAGGCCTGTGCCAGTGATCGGGATGTAAGACAAGCTGAAAAATCAGTCACATGAAATGAGCAAAAAAACAAGTACAAAAAAAAAACAAATATTTGCAAAGATTTGCCCCCCTTCAAAAATATTTCAATATGACGATGATTATGTTCTGTGACAGTATATAGAAAGTCAAACTGTTCAGTTGAAAAATGGAAACAAAAAAAAAAAAAAAAGTAATGGTCAATAAAGACTGACTCAGTCATAAAGCGATCATAAACTTCCTCACTCTGGATCATAAAAAAAAAACAAAGAAGGAACAGATCTGCCGACACAACTTGACAAAGACAAGCCTGATTATAAAATTGTAATAAAGTGATGAAGCTTCAATGCTGCTGCTTGCCTGCTGTCCTGCAACCACAGGATGAGGAGCCTCGGAGGGCGGCTCGTGATGAACGGCGGTTAGATGGGTGTTTTTTAGCAGAAACACGTCAGACCTGAGCAACACCGCTGGCCAGTTTTTACTCCGCCAGGGCAGGAACGTGTTCCGCCAGATCGTTTTGTGAAGATCCATTCAACGGGACGTGCACGCGCGCGCGCGCGCTTGTGTGTTTTTGCGTGTATGTCTGAAACTTTAAAAATAACTCCCAATGTAAATACTGCTGTGAGTTTGCAGCTCGTGTGAACGCTCGGACTCGACGGTCGGCGTCCTGAAAAAACACCAGAAAATATTCCCTCTTCAAAGGCTGCCAAATTGCACCCCGCCGAGCAAAATTCAATGCTATTCTTTTGAGGAATGTCCAAATAAAACAATGCGGCAGCAGTGAATAAACTGTACACAGGACGCCGAATATGTCATGACATGCTCTCCTACGATATTGGGAGGGATTCTGCACGGCACCAATGTTCACTCCGCAGCTAAACAGGAACAAAAGCAGAAACGCTGCAGGCTTTGTGTAAACACAAAAGCCGACCCACTTGAAACTTCACATTAACCAACCCCCCCCCCCCCCTCAAATTCCTTTGATTTGGATGCTGACTTAGTTTCGAGGACAATAAACTTGAGTGATGAAACCGGTCAAGTGGAGCGTCTATCAGTGATGACGTGAGTCAAAATTGACAGAGGCAAGTCACAACTTTCAAAAATAACTTCTACGTATAAAATGTCAGAAGAAAAAAAAGAAGGTTCTAGAGTAAAAAGTGCATTTGCACCTTTTCAAAGTATTATTTAGCTGCTAGGTGGAGCACATTTTAAGAAACTATATCCTATATAAACATTCAACAAATAAAAATGTTTGAGTATTGTAATGGGGGGGTAATATTATGAAATCATTAGTCATAATTGTCCTCCATACTGAGAAAAAAAGTTATTGATTCTCATTAAGGAGATAAAGGAGTTCATAATTATCTCTTACAAAGACACGCACGACTTTTAAAAACTTTTTTTCAGGGTTTCTGCAGGTATCAGCTAATCTAATTCAGTGCTTTTTAATGCCACTTCAAACAAATGTAATGTCCAACTGCAGATACGTGGATTCATAATCATTTACATCTGGAATAGATTTGGCACAGTAGCAGATCTTTGAGTGACAACCGAACTAAAGAATCCCATGCATTTAACTTTGTATACGATGATTCGTGCATATTTCCTACTCTGTTTCCTTTTTGCTCCACCTCTGTCTCAACGTTTTTCAGTTCAAGGCTTTTGTCCTTGTATCTCCTCAGAGTATTTGACTTGGTTATTGTTGAAGCCATGAGTGTTTTCAGCTTTCTTGCCGTCCTTCTGAGGGCTGCCGCACAACTCCTATCAACACAGCCTTTTCCTTTCTCAGTGCTTTGAGCGCATCCCAAAATGCTTTTCTTAACAAAATTTTTTTTTATAAGTGCACGCATTGCACCCTCTTGCTTCCTCCTCTCTTCACTGAGGTACATCCTGTATTTTGTCCTGGCGGTAGCTACAGAAGCCAGTAGCTGTTTTGTGCGGAACACTTTGAGAGCACCTCCACAAACCCTGACCTGGTTACGGACGAGTCTCTGGGACTCAACAGTTTGTTCAGTTATGTTGCAGGTTTCCACTTCCCTGTGGAAATCACTTCTTTTCTAAAGTGTGGGGCAAGTCCAATGATATGATAGTAGAGCTTGTTTTGTCCTTTTCCACATGCAAAAGAATTTAGCAATATCAGAGTCGGGAAAACATTGCCTGAGACAGCTCAGAGACGCAGTATTCAGACACCAGAGCACCTCGCTGCAGGTCGCTGGCCATCCCGCCTGCCGCGGCACTGCTGGAGGCGATCGCTGTGGCGGCGTTGGTGGTCAGAGCAGCCGTTGTGTTGGCGGCGGGAGCAGTTGCTTTGCTGGTCCCAGCAGAAAAATCCACCACGGTCAACCGCTCCCTGCCTGACCAGCTGATCCCATGTGCCGAGTTTAAATGTTTTTATGCACGAGCCACAAAAACGCCTCACCTTGTTCTCCACCGATGGGTTTTAATCAGCGTGGTCTTCATCCAACCACTTTTGTTGAAAATGACTCTTTCCCATTTTCCCAACACAACACTTTTCTCCACCACGCTCAACATCCGGCGTCGCAACCTTGCGCATAGTCAGAACCGTGGCCATAAACAACAGCCAATTAAAGGGTTTCGCCTGTCAATCCTCACAGATCATCACACTATTCCAATTCAAAGTATTCAATATTTATGAAGCCTAATTAAAATAAATTACAGATAAAAATGTATTTCCCTCACATCAAGTGTATTTTAATTTTTAATGCCTCTTGATGTAGAATTTAATGCTTTTTAATGCCTTAATTTTAGCAAATCCATTTAATGGCTTAATGCTTTTGAATGACCCGCGGAAACCCCGTTTTTATAAATACTGGTTTGCAGTTGTTGCTGCAGCAACAGAATTCTGATACATTAAAGTGTCCAACTGATCCCCGCCCCCCCCAGAAAGAGCCCAAACCGAGACGTTCACAGAATAAAATCCAGGTTGTTGTAAACCCTTTCAGGAAAGGGCAGTAAATTGAGAAAAAAAAAAGAAAAAAAAAAAAAGAAAAGAAAAACTGGACCAAGTGCAATCAAGCGCCTGCGAGGCCAGCTGAACATCTGACCTGGAAGTAGAAGCTGGCGGAGGATCGTGCCATCAGGTTGTTGAAGTGCTCGTGGAAATCCCTGCTGAGGATATCCTGAGACAAGGTCTCATAGGGGTCAAACGCCTGCTCCTGCGGGACAAAGACAAACATTCACCGTTTTATGACGACAGGACGCCCTTCTGCAGGCGGAGGATCAGATAGGACTCGCGCTCACATTAGCGCTTGGGATGTGAAAACAAAAGCAAAACACAACAGATTGAAACCTCTTGTACAAAGTAAATAAATGAATCAAATCACAGCAAGGCATGACTCTGCTGCATCCAAAACACAATCCAAAGGCTCTAATAAGAAAGACACTTTCTGCTGCTCTTGTCACATTATGGCTTTGTTTGTTAACGTCCGAAGCTTTTCATTAAAACCAGGTGACAACTGACAAATGTGATGATATGAAATTTCCCCACTGTGGGATGATGAAAGGATTTTCTATCATATTCTAGAAAAGAGAGAGAAAACAAGCGCGTCTTTCGGTATAGATGTCAGACCACATAAATCCTGCAACATTACGGCATGGTGAATAATTCCTGTCCAGGACTTTGCGGGTGAGCACTGGAGACTGTGCTGAGCAGCGACGGGGGAACTGATTCCTACCTCGGCCAGGTCCTCGAAGCAGCTGCCCACCAGCGGATGAGGGCTGCCGTCAGCCGTCATCTCCACGGCATCCTCAATGAGTCCGAGCAGCTTCACCGTCAGCTCGTGGATGTCCAGGATGTTGCTGAAGATCACCTCCACATCCTGCACCACATGATATGCAACAACCCCCTCAAAAAAAATGACCCAAATGAAAAGGGGAGGCACTGCGGTACTGCTCGTACAGGAATGCCATCCTGGCAAACAAGCTAGCAGCGGTACATTAGGTTTTGTAAGTGAAGCAATTCACAGTTAGCCATGCTTTGAGGTCCCCTGGAATGATACAGCAGCTAATGGAACCATGACAAGGTGTTCAACATGACGCAGTCAAACATAACTGGGTCAAATGTTAGCGAGCTATTAGCTAATCCCTAACTAAAGCTAGTGTGTCATCAAAACACTGGCATGAGCCCGTCTTAAAAACACCATGTTGCTTAATTTCACAATGTTTTGATGACAGATGTGATCAGTCTATTTGTTATCTGAGCAATAAGTGAGTGACAAAATAACAAAAGACAAACAGAATTTTATCCTCTTAGATAACAAGATGATTCGCAATGGAACATAACTCAATATATTTTAGCCTTTTTCTAAACCCCAACCAAGTAGCCTTGTTGCCTACATTTAAGGTTTGTGTGAAATCCGACTATTTCTGTTACACAGAACTATTTGGATCTGTCTCGTCCCCTCACACTCATTCTGGTTCTCCGGGGTTCCATGAATGCCTCACTAATCTGTCAGCTCAGGCATAATACATATACGGATGAATGAGCTGAGGACCAGGAACGCACGCCGCCATGGCATGCAGTCGAGGGGGAACTCCATTACACAGAAAGCCTGCCGATGCCCTCGGACAGTTTATCCAATTTAAAAAGACGAACAAAAGTGCATTTAAATCTTCGGCCTGGAGGAAACGTGTGGGCTTTCTCTGACATTTGGCAGCAGCATGGCGTCTGTTTACATTTTTGAAAGTCTAAGGCAGCCGACACACCTTCAGCATCTCTGATTGGTCACTGCGCTGTGCTGTCCTTCACGCCGATAGGCTACCAGTCCGGCCAAGCATTCTGACTGCAGTCTTTGCAGCTGTTGTTAACGCGCCGCTGAAGCTCTGAGATCAAATGTCGGAGATCTGACCATTTCACCCCGATGATTTAGTGTGGAGCTGCCCGACACAAAACTAGAAAATTGGAATAAACAACGGCTGCAGTAATTCAGCAGTCTGATTTTTTTTTTGTGTTTTGTGTTTGGAGCCATCACTGCAGGGAGCAGGTTCAGCTCGTTCGGTTGGTTGGTTGGTTGGTTGGTTGGTTGGTTGGTTGGTTGGTTAGGGATGGAAAATGCTGAATAAGGAGGAGTGTCACGACGGTGGCCAATCGATCGGTCGGTTCGTTCCGGCCTGCTCTACATAAGCGAATCTTTGAGAATTCAAATTTGCTCCTTGTAATCCGTAAAAAAATAAATAAGTAAACTGTCATGTAATCAATGATTAAAAAGTTGTGCTTCCACAGAAGGCCTAAAAACAGCAAAGCTAATTAAGAGCGTGTGCCATAAGAGGCCAGAGCGAGGGCTGCGAAAGCAAATACCTCTGGCAGCAAACCTCGAAGGTAAATAGATGCTTTTATACATAGCGGTGAGAAGATGCTGAAACAACAGGGTTAATCTGCCCGAGCTGTGCGACCGAGAAAGTACAGCCCGGGAAGATTACTGAACTGCCAGCTCTGTCCTTTCATTATTGGCCTACAACACTTTCTTAACATCTCCAGGTAATTTCAGATTATGGCGAATTTCAACAGACATAATTGTTGTTATTTGGAGAGTTCTGCTTACGCCGTTCCTGTCTCGGCTTAATTACACGGTACGCATTCCTCCGGGCTTCGCCAAGGTTTATCCTGCTCACCCAAATCGTACCACAAATTACCCAACCCGAAATATGCAAAACCACAACCGCCCGTTCAACTCAACTTTCCATTCACGTCTCCCCCGAAACTATAGGTCCATCGCTCAGCGCTGCACTCTGCCGCCGTCTTCAGGCTTTCATAATGCCCATATTAGACGTCGAATGATAGCAAATTGTTTGTTTGGGTTAACCCTTGCTACGAGACGCAGACATCCCTCTAACAGGCTGTTTACTGGAGAACAAGGCCGGAGCCTCCCGAGGTGGCAAAAATAGCTGAGGGGCTTTTTTTTTTTTTTTTTTTTTTTTTATTTTTTTTTTTT